>JAQFZW010000883.1:0-39024 GCA_034687055.1 Heteromurus nitidus | reverse complement strand
AATACTAATAATAAACTATTGAAAACTAAACTCACCAAAAAATTTATCCGCATCTGGATCGTCTTGTGAAGCCAAATCATCAAAGTCCACAAACTGAGGAGCATTGATGAAATCATAATGATCCAACTGCTGCTGACTATCTGCCATCTTGACCCTCAATTTCCCTTAGATGTTACAAAACCACAACTAAATGCGATTGTTAGTTGCTGTTTATTGTTCCCGATTAAATGTGGATTGTTATACAAAAATCACATCCAACATCAAAAGTTAAAATTGTCAACTGATCCTGGAATTGCAATACCGACACCCACACGAATCCGCTATCCGCTATTCACAACTTTATCAGCACAACTCAATTCGTCCTGTTGTGTCAACAAAATCAAAACTTAAAAACAACTCAAAACAAGTTGCAATTGCCAAAATCACTGTTTTGAATTGTCCAAGGGTATGGATATGAATGAGTGATTTCACCAACGGACAACAACAATGAACTCGTTTTTTTTCCAGAGATTACACATACCTTCGCACAAAAGGTAATCACAAAGATCTTTATCTTGGAATCGACCTCTTGAGAAAGTTAATGTTTAGGTGCTTACATTTACACTAAAAAATACGAGCACGAATATCTGTTGATATGTGCATTAGGGTCCTTCAGCGAAGGGAATAAAATGCAAATAACAACTTTTCTCTGTCCGTTGCTCTTCCCTCGTTCTCGCTCTCTTGTGCATATACGCACACAAATATACACAAAACATCCATAAAATATCCGAAACTCCTCCACAGGAGATGTACCTTAAAAATGTGTTGATTTGTGAGAAAGGAACAAAGTCCGGTACAGAATTCGTTCAAAGAAGTTTACCACGTTCGTCCAATTGGTTCCAAAAGGAGATGTGGGCAGGCGTAGAGAGTATAAACTTAAATGTATAATATGATGTGCATAGTGCATATATAGTCAATTTTAGTGTGACAAAGAGACAATAAATGCATCTAGGTATTTTATATGAATAGTATTTAATAGATCAAATATATGCTTTTAGGGCATATGCGTAAAATGTGCATAAGATGTAGCTGGAGATAAGATGCAAAACGACAATGTTATAATTTTATAATAATAGACATGTACAAAGTCCGGGTGTGGATTTCTCCACGTATTTTTTATTATTTTTTGAATAAAAATTCACGTAAAAAATTCTCGTAGTACACAGTCGAGTGCTGTGGTCATTTTAAGTCAAAAAAAAACTTTTGGCCCGAAATTGATGAACATAGAAAAAATTTAGTGCTGTCTAAAAATTAGCGAGTTACGGCTAATTAAAAATCAAAGCACAGGATAAACTTTAAAGTGTGAACCCGAAAATGTGCAATCCAAAGCTGATCCACACTCGGCAACTCATCGAAGAGTGCTCAACGCTGAGAAAGGCTCGGATGAGATCACATGTGTGCAGCGGCACATGTCAGCTGTGCCAAAATACCAACAAAAGCTTACTCGTCCTTTTCTCCCATTGAACCGCTATGATGAGTTGTCTTCACAGAATTCGTTCAATCTTTTAGAAGTACACACAACTCCTTATTTCCTCCACTCCACAACTTAAACGATCAGTAGGTCCAGTCCAGTCTAGACCCCTCCATGTCACCATCACAAGCAACTCGTAACAACGCCATAATTTAAACACATTTAAAACAATGGCCCACAGCACGAATGGGAAGTCTGAATATTCCCCTCCTCCTGACAATAAAGAGGACCCGGAAGCTTCCAAGGAAGAAGCCCTCGTATCCAGCGACGAAGAATTAAGCAGTGACGCAAGTGGCAGTCCCTTAATGCCTCCACATCTGGAAGAAATCCGCCGTCGAGTGCGAAACGAGAGAAAGAGAAAAGGAAGTGGGAATGATGAGTCTCACTCAGAGGCAGATGAAGACGGGTTCATTCATTCCCGGTCCAGATCCCAGTCCCCAATTCGAAGTAAGATCCCGGCATCGCCCTCCGTCGCCGACACACTCTCCAACGCAGTAGTTAACTTCTTCTCCATTTTGGCAAGTTTGGGAGTGTTTGCCGTGTTCCTCGTCGGCTCCTACGACTTCTTCAAGAACGTCGAAAGCAACAAATGTGAAATGACGTGGATGTTCCAGTATCCAAAATATGTGCCCATCCCCCTCGGCTCAGGGCTCGACGAGAACTTCCCCATGTACCATTTGCACGTGTACACTGAAAGCAAGCAGCGTTTCGACGAGATGTCCAGTGACAACTACAAATTCACCGGGATTCCAGTGCTGTACATACCCGGAAACGCAGGTTCCTACGGTCAAGTGCGATCCTTGGCTTCCGTCTCGCTGTGGAAGTATTTGGACGGGAGCACCCCCTTCCACTTTGACTTCTTCACCGTTGACCTCAACGAAGAATTTTCTGGACTGTATGGCTACAGCCTCCAACGACAAGTGGAATATACGAAACAAGCCCTGGCGAGGATTGTCAACTTGTACGAAGAATATCACAAGGTTGTCTTGGTGGGGCACTCGATGGGCGGAGTTATAGCGAAAGCTGTTGCACTCGGAGAAGGAACTTCAGAAGGAGACGGAGGAGAAAATTCTCTTTCCTCCAATCTGATTTACACTTTGGCAGCACCCCACTCCAATCCTGTGGTGATTCTGGACCCAGAACAGGACTTGTTCTACTTCGGTTTGAAGCGGAACTGGACGAAGCACAACGCTGATGAGAAGGTGACACTTGTGAGTGTGGCTGGAGGAGATAGGGACTTTCTCGTCCCCTCCAAATTCACGCGATGGCCTTTCAACACGATTCATGTGAAAACGACAGGAATACCGGGCGTGTGGGCTTCCACAGATCACTTGTGCATAGTTTGGTGCAAGCAGTTTGTCCTCACCACAGTCAGGTCCCTGTTTGACCTTGTCGAGCTACAATCGAGAAACAAGTATTATGCCATCACGGACAAGAGCGAAGTTCGCAATGCAGTCCTCAACTACCACTTTGTGAATAGGTCGAGTGGGAACTCGTTGTATGGCTCGCCAACAGCGTCAAGAACACCATTCACGCTGAACAAAATGACGATGGATCAAGTTGAGGTGGATTTGGGCGGCGGCGGCGGCGGTGTGCATTGTGTTCCAAGTGGGCAGCGGTCCTCATACGCCCTCTTTTCAATTGAGGATTTGAGGCAGAACGCTACTGGAGAACGTGGAGAAATACCTGAGGATCAGCGTGTGATCATATTGACGACGAATACGAAAGATAAAAACTGGCTGTTGGGATGTCTGCAGTATTCCTCTGAAGGAGAATGCCTGCTCGCAGAAAACCTGTCGCAAAATGGGAAAATTATTCCGCATATCCGACGCCGACGGAAGATGGCAAACCTCCATTTTGGGGAAATTCAGAAATATTCTCATTTGGTGGTGAGAATGGATCCGCATCCCTTCAAGACTTGTGTCATGCTCGAGACGTATTCGGAAGCTGAGCGGACGGAGAGTTTAGGAGGAAGGGTGGAAATTTCTCACAAAATATTTTACAACTTGACCCTAATCCCGTATGGCTTCCTCTCCTACTTGATTGCGTGGAAGGTGGAGGCGAAGCCGGAGGAGAACCTCAATTGTCCAGAATCTCACAATTTGTTGGCGCAGTTCAATCACGGACCATTCCAGGAGAGTAGATTCCTCAAGAATGAGAGTCTGACTGTGCGGTTCCACGACTGGAACGTGACTTCCGCTCACGTCACCTTGTTTCTGGAGCCAACATGTAGATACACAGTGAAGACGAGCATTGCTCCGCTCGAGACTGCGGGACAACTGTTCCGCTTGTTGTGGAGATATATCCCATCATTTTATGCGGGGGTTCTCCTCATGACATTGTACTTTCAAAAGGATCCTGATAACTGGTCCAGCTTCCATATTCTCCTCATCTCTAATGCTTATCATTTGAGCATCTTTCCAGGATTTCTGGCTGCGGTTCTCCTTCATTTGGTTCCGTAAGTCGTAGACTTTTTTGAACCTTAAAATTTAAAAAATTATTTTGACTTTTCAAAAAATTATTTTATTTCAATTTTAGAACTGACTGGCCAATGATGGTTGACAAGAATGAGTATTCTGTCGTTGTGCCCATTCTCTGCTTTTCAATTGCGTACTCCCTCGTGCTCGCCGTCTCCACTGGAACATGGTACGCCATTATTACTGGCGGCACTGCCATTCACGCTGTAATCATCAGGGTAATCAGCTCCCGCTTTGGATCATGGATTCCAAAATTTGGAGGAAAATTCTCCTCCGTGACGGAGCACGTCACTGAAGCCGCCTTTCAAGTTACACTCACCCGTTTCCCTTTGACGATTGCTGTTATCCTTCTCGCCCTCAGCTTTTCCACTTGTGGAAGTTTGGGAATTGCTGCTGCGCTCGTTTTGTATCTTGTCAGGGTAAATCTAATAAAATAACTAATTGTATAGAAAAGTTAAAAAATTATGGACTTTTTACATAATCGTTGATTTTTATGCGCTGATTTAATAGCTTTTCAAAATATACGAGGATTTACTGGAGGACCTACTCAAGGCGAAAATTGCTAATGTAAAGGACAACCTGTCTCCTCTAAACTTTCACTTTTCATCTTTCATGCTGTGGTTGGTGGTGACCGCACTAAATATTCCATCGCTGCTTCACTGGACAAGAGGATTATCGTAAGTGGCTCATGCTCATCTTCACCATTCACAATTCCCCAAAGAACTTTCTCTAATATTTTTATTTGTGCTGGTAATGTGGTAATTCTTTTCGGACCTTAGAACGGAAACGAGTACACAATGGGATCTGAGCATGTATCTTTGTCTACTCTTGCTTCCAACGGTGGCTGTCCTCTGGCAAGATTTCGTTCCCAAAGTTGAACCGTAAGCAAATATTTATATTACGCGAATTATTCCTAAACTTAAATTATTATTTTAAAATTTCCTTTTCAAATTGTGTCGCTGTTTGCAGGAATATTTGGAAGATCCACCGCTACATCTTCTACACAATGGGCATGGCTTGCGTATTCTGGGGAACGCATCGCCTCTACGTGACCGCCTTCATCATCACCTTCGTCTTCCTCACCTTGGCCATTTGTCAACTCGCATCCATCATGCTCACTTATCTCACTCAAACGGCAGCAGCAGCCGCTCAAAATAGTTCTACTGCCGCACCAACAGCCGAAGAAAATGGCCAAAGTCAGAGCAGAACAGAGCCAGCAGCAGAACCAAATGCTGAATGAAGCGAGACTTTGCAACGTGAGCGAATCAGACGAAGACACCTTCCGCGTTCATTAACTTTTACCCTTTTTTTGTCTAGTCGAGTTTAGTTGAAGGCATCTACCTTCATTTTGTATATTGTAAGCAGCTTTACAAATGAAGTAGCCTATAACCTTTTACCCGTTCATAGTCTCCGTTAGCTTTTGTAGATCGTACTTAAATACCTTCTTCGTAGAATCATATTTAGAGTTTTTTTTGGTGGAGAGAAAATGGAGAAACATAGACTGCATCAACGAAGGGCTTTTTACTTTTACTCAGCTACTTTCTACGTTCTAATCTTCACCGACAATTCGTTGCGGTGTAATCATGCGGTATTTAAATTGTGATCATGATTTGATGAGTTTATTTATATTATTATCTTTTTCTTGTATTGTTTTGTTTCTTTATTGCGGGAATGGTAATTAACATTTATATATGTAAACTTTGATTTTACGCAGGATTAGTTCATTTCCATAAAATACTCGCTGCCAATTATTATCTTCAGATAAGAGAGAGAGAAATTAAAGTTTACGTATTCCACTAACGACTTATGTAACGTGTCCGTGTGTTCATCCATGACTCCTCTTTTCTTTTGCATCATGGCTGAGGCTGATTCACCATTTTGGGATTGGGAGAGAGAGAGAGAGAGAGAGAGAAGTCGGCATAGTCTAAAACTTGCTCCCATAAATCCACGTCGTATCTCACGTAGTTAGCGGTCCTCTGGCCATGACATTACATTACATTACCATAACGGGGCAGTTGGGTAGAGAGGAAACAATACTGCACGGATTAGGAATGAATTTCTTCCATACTTCTTATATGCCTCTCTCCTTTTTCAGAAAAAGATCAGAGTCAGAGAACGTAAGACTAAGAAAATCCTTAACTTTTCTGTGAGAAAATAAAGAGGGGAGAATAAGATGAAGAAGGGAAAGCAAGTTGTAGCTCCTGAGCATTTCCCCAAAGTGTGTTGATTTTCTGATGGAGACGAACGTTCCGGCTGGGAATAAGGAAAAGGGAGAAGATGCATTTCTTCTTGCCTGCTCCTCTCTTGATGATTATGATGATGGGGAAAAGCAATGGATTGCTGAAAGAAGTGAGGAATAGTAGAAGGGAGCACACACAAACACACACACACACACACACACACATTATCCATCCATCTGTCCACATCGGAGTGAATAGGATTTTCGTAGACATTTTTTATAGTGTTCTCTTTTATCCATCGACATCGCCTTTTTTCTGTGTGCGTATCCCTTTTTTATGGGAAGTGCACAGATTCAATTCAGCGTTTTAGAGTTTAGAGTATCCTCTGCCCCTCCATCTCTCTCTCTCTCTCTCTCTCCTCTCATCATCCCTTGAGCGACAGATTCTCTGATTCCCATGAAAAAAGATGGTTGTTTTTGTGCAGCACACCAAACCAAAACCATGAAGCTTCCTCCATTTGTGCAGCAGCAGTAGTTCAGTGGCACACAAAACTGCATCCGTTTTTAAGTAACGCTGGAGCATACAACATGTTTTCCAGAACGGTTGGTCTTGGTCTTGCTCTCATCATGCTCACTTCCTTCCTTTCTACAAAAAAGAAGCTCCTTCCTAAAACTTGTAGTTTAACAAGGAGGAACGACTCGCCATGATACAGCGAAGCACATTGACGCTGTTACACATCCGAAAATCCCAAAGCTTTACACACAACTTTCAGAGGCTTCTCATCCGAACATCAACCTCAGCTCAGAGAAAAGCTTAAAGGATATTATTCCCTTTGCTCCTCTTCTCTCTCTCTCAGTCACAGTCCGCAATATGTGCACTCTCGGATGCATTCATGGCAAAAGCTTTAGGATTCAGTATGATGATGGTGATGGGGATAGTATTTGGCTTCTCTCCTTTCGAGAGAGTAAATGCTCGACTTGTTCCTGCTCCAGTCTCAGTCCTCCGCTTCCCCTCTTCCAGTGATCACACATCTCCACGTCCACACATAAGAAACGTTAGTCTGTATTCCACTTTCGAGAGAGAATCAACGCAAAGGGAAAAACGTTCCCTTTTCCCATATCGCGGCCTGGGATAACAACACAATACAAAAAGATACGATTATTGCTGATGGCAATATGCAAAAGGGATATAGAGAGAACCTTGTTACGTGATTTTTCCCCTTCAACCCCCGACGAGAATCATTCATTCCATTTGTGAGAAGTTGACACCGGGCTGGCTTGGGTTGGTGTGTGCACATCGCAGCTCCACATATTTTTTTTGGTATTATTTTGATTGTTCCTTCCTCCCCAGTGCCATTCAAAAAAAAGGAAAAAATTCAGAGAGAGGATTACAACATTCATATTCCGAGTGTATCTTTGAAAAATATTATGGAAAAGTGTGTAGTTGCATCAGTGCGCCGATCTGTCTAGGGGTTCTACTCATAAAGCACACACACAAAAACACGTTTCTCTCAATTCAAATAAATATTATTTTTCTCTCTCTCGGTCGGTCCGCAGTCCGCAGTGTTGTGTTCTCCTGAACAAACAAGGGTGCATGGAAGGAAGGGCAAAACACTCTGTGCTTCAAACCGCTTCAAGTTCAAGTTTATGGACAAGACCATAAGTACCCTACCCTCTTGTTCCATATACTCTCTCTGAGATTGTAGTGTGCTCTCTCTCTCTCATCGCGTCACTCTTCTCTGCACACTCCATTATTTCACTCACTTTTTTAAAACAGTTTTGCGTGTCAAACTCGCGTCACAATATTTTCACGGGGAAATTGTGTGCGTGTGGAGGAACACTCTCTCCTGTCATCGCTGAAATTTACTACGCGGACGATAAGATAAGGATTTTATTCCTTATGTTTTACACAAGTGTTTACAAAATCTAAACGTCTTTCTAGACTTGACTTGACAAGTGATGTGGAACAGTGACGAAAAGTGGATTGGATTGGACTGAAATTGTAAAATAAATACTTTGACAGGCTTACTATCACTCTCGTTCTCAGGTCACCCCATCAAAAACCTATAAGGAGATCGAACCTAAGGAATGCCTTCCTGAAGATATAAATTGCTCATCCAAAATAAATTTTTTTGCTTGAATTCATGTTCATCGGGAGAAAGGGATGTGAAATTGTGAAATATTGAAATGTGCATTTGGTGTAGGGAAGTTGCTAAAGTGTGCATATGAATAACCCGGAGAAAAGGAGAAAACAGGTAAGAGCTCTCTGAGAAGAGAGATAATAATTCTTGTTGCCACATAATACTTTTCGCTTCGCTTTGCGCTCGCACGCCAACGTCAATAAAGTGTATTGCATTTCAATTGAGGCGGAGATGAAGATGAAGCCTGGCGTTGATTCCACAGGTAATCTATTTTCACAGCGAGAGACAAGCCGAGCCATATTACATATCTCTCAATCATCAACACAACAAGCTGCTATATACCCTGTATCCCCCTTCTCTCCTTTCAATATTGCTTTCTTTTCATTTACGCCGGCATATTTATCCGCTTTACCTTTTCATGTGGGATCTGCATCTTCATATTTCATATAATAATAATAATAGTAACACATTTTCTCTCCTCTTCTTCGCCTGGCTCTGAAGAAACTCTTGGCGAAATTGATTATTTCCCCCTGAAACTGCCAAAAAATATCTTAATAATAACTAAGGGAAAGGGACTGGCTGGAGGAGTGAATTTTTTTCTGCTTGCGAAATTTGTTGGAGAGAGTTGGGCAAGTAAAGTGGATAGTCGTTTCACAGCAATTGCCGAAAGCAATAAAAGCTGTGTGAGAGAAGACGACGGGTGTTTTCCTTGATTAAAGTAAAGATGAGTGGAGAGTGGTGGAGAAGAAGCTGGATAGAAAGAAGGACTTACTTTTCTTCCTTCCCCCGTCCGTAAAATATTCTCCACTTCTCCAGCATACATATAAAGTACCTTTAATGTATAAAGTGTGCAATGCAACACCGAACCACCACCAACCCACCACACAACACAACAGACCCTTTTTTCTCTCTCAAGCTTTTCCGTATTCATATCGGAGGAGATTTTCTTCTTTTATTTTTGGAGGAGGAAAGTGAAAGAGAGCGTGAGCTGGAAGCTTGGAACTGGAAGTTCTGGAGAGAGAGAGAGTGTGTGTATGTGTCTGTCTTCCTCGATCATCGTGGAGAATTCCCTTCCTTCATTCCATCAGAAATACTTTCCGCTGCTAAAAAGTGAAGGAGGAAGAGAAAAGAGAGAAGAGAAAACGCTAAATAATTCCATATTGCATTCTTAGAAATGGATGCTCTTTCTCCAGGAACTGGAAGAGAAAAGTATACACACACGAACGGCTTCTTCTTTTTTACTTCGACGCTATTTCGATGTGGACGTCAGTAATGGATGGATGGCTTACTAATTTTCTCCCCTTTTCTCTTCTTCTTCTTCCTCTGGCAAATGTTCTTCTCTTGTTCAAAATATCGAGCACAAAAAAATGTTTATTGTTGCTTTTTGCCTTGCTGCCTTGAGGGAGAAAAGAGCGAGCAGAGATAGAGTGCTGCATATTGTCTCGAGGCTGGAGTCTGGACTGGAGAAAATAAAGCCTTACTTTCCACCTTCCACTTCCAAGTCTTGTTCATCAAAAGAAAAGTGAAAAAACTAATTCATTTTACTTTCTTGAAAAGGCAGAGAGAGAATATAAGAAGAATAAGAGTCTCCTCGGGATCGTGTGAGTAATATTTTTTGTATGCGCACTCTCCCATCCCCATCCAATGTAATAATGAAATGAGTGAAATTCTCCAGTGACTACTTTATTTCCCATATCCGTCCACACTTTTTTCTATTCCACTCTATTTCATTTTCCACTTCATAACAAATATCATATCTCTCTTTATTTTAACAAAAAAGAAATTACGCTGCAGTCTCCAGCAATAAGCTCTTCTTCTTCTCCAGCGGAAGAGTGGAATTGCCTGAGAGCAAAAAAAAGAAGATGGCTTTCACAGTTTTTGTTTCAGTTAAACAGTCTATTATATGCATATTAGAGGACATACGGGAGAGGAGAGAGAAGGAATGTTATTGTCAAGTAGTATCGTGTCATCGTTAGCGAAGGATGACTTGTCTCTCCAGGCCCAGTCTATATATATACACTACTTCTCTTTTCTCCAGTGACATTCCAGAATCTTCGTGACAAAAATTCAAATAAGTACACACATTTTTTTCTACTTCAGAGACTAGATGAGCTTAGCCAAGGAAAACGTGTGTGTTTTATTTTTTTTGCAAAAAAAAATATATCGCATCTCTCATTCCTCTCAAGTTTGAAAACATTTGAGTTTTTTCTCTTGTTTATTATTCACAAGAAATATGCTGAGAATGCAGAGATGAGGATAGACTCATTTAAGGCAAAAAAAAATGTGAATGCAAATTTACACATCATTGTTCCCAGTTTGAAGAAGAAGAAGAAGAAGACGAGCAGCTGGAGAGAGAGAGAAAGTTTAGTGTTTCGTGCCGCGTTCTTCTTCCTTTCTCACATTCATACATTCCCTTGTTTTGCATGAATGACCAATGTGAAGTGAGTGAATGAGATTGCTCGTCTTGTGAGAATCATGATGATTACTTACAACTCTATTCTACATTTCCTGTCCCTCTTTTCAACTTGTATTTTTTTGTTTTGAATATAAAATATATATACTTTTCTCTCTCTCATTTTCTCCGCGCCTTGCTCACTTCCTTTATTGCCACTGCGTGAAAAGTCGTGCATAAAAAGTGTAAACCTTTCTCCTTTCCTCTAGTCAGCTCTCTCGCTGTGCTTTATTTTATTGTCGTCTATACGAGGGAGAAAAGGAGTGGATCTCCCACAGAGAAAGTGCTGGAGAAAAATGAACTCTTTTTCTGCTTTATTCCTCCTTCTCAATTCTCAAGTCAAGTGAGACCATATCCTAGCCTTTTTTTCGGGTTGATGATGTGTGTTTTTTATGCGGAGGAGGCAATGAAGTATGGTGGAAATCAGTGGAAATCTGTATGCAAATGAAATGAGGAGTGAAAAGAGAAGGAGAGGAGTGAGATGTAAGATGTAAATCCCATTTTTCCCACATCCACAATCCAAACTCTCTCTCTCTCCAGAAAACTTTTTTTTTGCGAATACAAACACATCCAACTATCCAAGCAAAAGAGATATCGCAATTCTTGTGAAGAAAAAAACCACACACATTTTTTTAGGGAAAAGGAACACGTTTGCGAAAAAAGGGTCGTTTTTGCATTTTCTCTCTGATTTTGTTGGGAGAATAAAAAGCGATAAAAAAGAGTGTTGAGGAAGAGGAGGACGGGAGGAGGAAAAGGAAAACAAGTTCATCGTTTTCTCTTTTCCTCTTTCCCTTTTTTGTGCTCCTTTTTTCAAGTGAAAATGGAAGGCTCTCTGAGGCTCTATATTGAAGTGGTGGCGGTGGTGTGCGGTGCGAGTGTGGACTGGAGGTGGTGTGAATAATCCCATGTTACATTCATGTTCGTCCCTCTCACAAAAAGTCAGAAAGGAAGGAAGCAAACAACTTTTTCCTCTTATGTGTCCTCCTCTCATCATGCCTCCTCCTCGTCTTGTCGCCTCTGAAATAAAACCTTACAAAAAAGTTTTTCAGTTCTTTTTTTTCCTTCTTCTTCTCCAGATCCAGATATATTTTTATATATTTGTATGTCACGCTGCGTGCTTTACCATCCACCACTCAACTTGGAATCTCGTCTCAGTCTCATGCTCTCTCTCTCGAGGTCTCGAGTACAAATCCATTTCATGACAGAGATTTTTTTCCTTCTTCTTCGAAAAAAAAGAACAACGGGTGCGGCTGGCATTCCAAATGTAGGAAAAAGGGTAAAAAGAAGTAAAAAAAAATTTCCTTTGTCATGTCTCGTCTCCAAAATCTCCAATAAGATGATCAGGGAAGAAAATGATCGGCCTACAAAAAAAGTAAATGGGCAAAGCGTGTGTGTTGTGTGATCTATTTTTGGGATTGGATTTTGGTATGCAAGCGTGTCTCGTTAATTGTAACATCAATACTTTACGGGCTCAACTCTCTCTCTCGCGGCACGGCGAAAAAGGAGGAAAAGGGGAATTAAACACGGAAGATATGGGAAATTTGGAGGAAAGAATGTTTTTTGGGAGGAGAGGAGAGGAGTGCAGAGTATTTTGTGTATGTATTTCTTTATAAGGAGCGAAAGACGGATTTTGTGAGTAAACGAAAGGATTAAGATTCTCTCACACAAAACAGTGTACAGCTCCCATGCTGCTCGAGTCTGTCTGCAAAGCTGCCCTGGTGAATGATGACGGTAATGATGATGTGAGGAGAGAAGAAGGGAAACAAAACTTGTCTCGCCATTTATTTTCTCCCCAGTTTTTTGGAATGGAAGAACACAATGACTATACAGCTTCTCTGCTCTGGAATGGAAGGATACTCTTTTTCTGGATGGATGCAACGTGGAAAAAATCTTGTTGTGTAGTCATTCTTCGTTCGCTGTCCAACATCCTCCCTCTCCTCATTTATCTTGCACTTGTTTGTTTCCTTTTGTGCGAGAGGAGCCATGCGGCACTGGCAACGTGCACCAACACCAATTACTTCTTCTCTCTTCTCAAAACTAGCTTCACTCCTCTCCAGCCTTAGTTAGCAAGAATATAAAAAAAGAACTTCTTCTTTGGACTCAGTTAGTTAAACGTTGATGGCAATTCATATTCTCTCTCAGTGAGAGAGAGAGTCAAGAGTGAGAGTGGAACTATGGAAGTTGGAACTGGAGCTGGAGATTTTTTTCCAGTTTGTTTATGGAGAGGAGGTGGAAATGGGAGTTGGTGACAGGTAGGAAACGGGTGAAAGTGATTAGTCTCTCTCCACCTAATTCACTTGGGCTGGAGAGAGGAGCACATACGCTCTCCAGCTCCACGACTACTTCCTACTTCCTCCAAATCCAAACACTTTTCCTTTGCATAGATAACAAGAGTTTTGTGAGAAATTCTTGCAGAGTCGAGTCAAGCACAACTGCGCTCAATCTGTCTTCGCACAAGATAATAACAAAAAGTTTACTTGTTCAAAAGATTATTTGGAAAACAAAGTAAAAATCACGATTTTTCTCCCTTTCTTAATCCTCCACTTCTTCTTCCACGCTTTATTTTCCTTTTCTAAAAAGCTCAACTCAACCATACATTTTATTAGTTGCGAGTCGGAAATCTCACGGAACACAAAAAAATCAAAATTCATATCGTTTCGTCCGCCTCGGTACGAAACATTAATCTTCAATTGGATTCGTTTATTTTCTCAGGGAAAAGGGAAAATGCTGAATCAATAATTTTATGAATGTATAAAAATATTGTAAGTATGCGCGTGCAACCAACAACCGTAATTTTATTATTGCAACAAAAATAATAAAAAATATTATTACTGAAACTCATGTGAACATGATTATTGCTCTGTGTGAACTCTGTGAGCACGCTGATGCTAATCGGGATTGCGTGGGTAAGTTATAAAGTTGATATTAAGAAAGAGCTACGAAGATTAGCTGGATCATCTCGTAAAATCTTCATTTCACATCCACATCCAAACCCAAATTGCCTTGTTTCTTCAACTTCAACTCATTCAAAGTTTTTGGCATTCATAAAAGCTTTATTATCGCTTTTTTACATCTCCTCGCCACAAATTAACCGGATTTCATCCACAATCTCAGTTTTATGCTTTATTTTTTTTCAACGTGTATGACCCCTGAGCTAAGAATAACGATAATCTGTAATAATGATTATGTTCTCTCTCCGATTTTGGAGGAACTACTCGTTTGGTTTGCGGTTTGGTTAAGCAAAAATTATAGTCTCATCGTTTTTTTTTGGCTCAACTTCTTTCTCAATCTTCCACTATATTTACTAGTTTAGCGCATTTATTGCCATTTATCGAGCAGTTTATTGGAGTGTAATCTACGGAGTGATCTATCATTGGCTAACCCTTCCCCTCTGGAGAGAGCTACTCTCTCTCTCTCTCTGGATAATGGATACATTCGAGATTCGAGAACTCTACTTTTCTTATCTCATTTATCCCATATCTCCATTCCTCCAGCTAAGCTCCAGCAGACAAAGTCATAAGTGGCGAATATGAACACGAGGATAGACTCTCTATATTTTTTTCTGCTCCACACGCTCTCTGCGCTTCTCCTGCTGGATTCTGAGAGTCAAGTTGAGTGGAAGTAGAATAGATGTTGAATCCAATTTCCAAAGTTCCAAGGTCCAGAGCATCAACTTCGTTTATGAGCTCCTAGACTTGACTGATATCTGATTTACGTTATAAGTATACGTGATATAGAGGACATATATATACAAAAGCTCCAAGTTATTTTAGACGAGAGAGTTTTGGCTCCATTTAAAATACTTGAATGAAATAATCATGTGGACTAGGCTGAGAGAATGAGAGTACTGTGTTGCTCTGCTATTCATTATAGAAAAAAGGCGAGTAGACACACACATTATTACGAGATGAATGACGCATCACCTGGGGCTTCGTCTAAAAAGAATGAGCTCTTGCCATCTGAATACTAAATCCAGTGTGTGGAAGATGAATTGTGCTCCTGTCCTCGTCCCTCTCTCTCGTACCACTCGTTTTGAGGATGTTGTAATATTGTAACCACTTTGCCCTTTTGACTCTAGTCTGCTGGAGGAGCTGGAGAGTAGAGAGGTTGCGAGTTACAAGTTACAGCATTGTTGGATAGACTTGGAGCAAATGATTAGAAATTATGTGGCTTTTGTTGTGGGATGTGGGACATGGATATGGATATGTACCCAAATGACTTTTTATACAGAAGGATTATACTTTTGCGATCTCAATTGAAGTGTGAGTGTGATATGCACACGGGATAATGATCCATGTGGCATGGTCATGGTCAGTGTCACTACGGCTTGCATCAAGTAGCATCATCAGCATTTTAGATCCATCGTACGATCCAAAGTCTGACTTTTTAGATGTTGTCTATGTCTCTTATCGTCAGTGAGTAGAGCAAAGGTTCGCCACATTCCGATGAGAAGTTAAGTGGAGAGGAGCTGTCCTGCTGCTGTCGTGTGAAGATAATAAAAAATCATTCACAAAAGAGCCGGTCTCTGTACTCGAAACAATATTAGAGCACGTTGTGTTCTCCAGGATTTGTTGGAAAAGGTGATTTTCTCTCCTTAAGTTTTGTTTTCTGGGGTAATTAATAATGTGAAAAGTAGGTGACATGTTGACGTTGACACAAGGAAGAAAAGTATAAACTAAGCAGAAATCTTTGATTCTAGCACCGGAAATAAGATCTCTGTGACTGTTTATTTATAGGATTTGGTATTTAAGGAGAAAAAGGATTGAGCTTGAGACTCGCATCGGATCCGGTGAGTTAGTTGCTCTCTCTCAAACTTGATTCATTCGTTTTGTGCGAAAAAGATTTCATTTGAGAGAGACGACATCGGGAACCGACACATGAGAGAGAAAGACATGACACTGAGCTGACTCTGTGTACTGCTTATATTTTTTTTGGCTAAATTCTTGGAAAAGAGGGAAGTGGAACTCTGTCCAGAGATCCTAATCCAATGTGACTTATTGTTGGTGACAGGGCTCAAAGGAAGCTGCAGAGTTTGCTAATGTGACTCTGCTTCCTTTTGTTTTGGCCCCCTTCTGGGGAAGGTGGCGATGGTGTCAGCTTGTCAATCACTTATTTCCTCTTCGTATTTTCGCTGTCTTCCTCTCAGTGTCGGTTGTCCGTTGTCGTTCGCTCGTTTGTTGGCAGTTTTAATAAAATCACAAAAAAAGTCACAAGCTTCTTATTCTCCTTCCAGATATTTCTCTCTCTAGTTTCCAGCAGAGTTTCTAGTCACAAAAACGTAAGGAAAAATGGCTACCAAGTTTATCGAGGTTCCTCTCGTGGAGCCGAGCTACATGACGCTCACCTCGTACGAGCGCAACTTCCCACTCACATACTGGCGTCAAGTGTTCGGCGAGTATTGGGTGATCAGTGCGTACACGAGTGCGCTCTACGTGATCCTCGTCTTCGGCGGAAGGTGGTTCATGAGCTCGAGAGCGCCCTTCAAGCTCAACCGACTCCTCACCGTTTGGAATGTCGCCCTCGCCACCATGTCCATTTACGCTTTCCTCCGCGTTGCCCCAGAATTCCTTCGCGTGCTCTTCGGCAAGAATGGATTTCACAATTCTGTCTGCGAATGGTACGGACAAAAAAAATATATATATAAAAACGTGTTCATACATTTTTATCGAGCCATGTTTTCTCCGAGTAAAAGCGTCCCGATATTCTCCTCTCACTCGACCACACAATTGCCAATGAAGTCAAGAGCGAATAAAAAAAAGTTCTTTTTTCTCGTGAAAGAGTTATTGTCCCAAGAGTGGCGCAAATTCTCACTTGCGGTCACCAGAGTCCTAATGGAAGTTATCTCCTGGACTGGAGAGAAAGAAAGATATCCTCATTCTCCGTCGTCCTTAACCGAACAAGATTCCAGATTGTAAAATATGAGGCAACACGAGATTACCTCTGGAAAAAACTCTGTATTGGAACGAGTGTGTGTGTGAGAGAGAGAAACGAACGCTGTTTCAAATGGAGAAGACGTGGCTCGTATTTATTTATTTATAAAATGGAAGGCACACTCGGCAGCTCTCCACACCTGCCCAAGTGTCCTCTAATCGAAACAAATGAGAGTTCTGGAGAGAGAAAAAAAAAGAGATAAAAATGTGTGTTTTTAAATGTAGGCCAGAACATAACGGAGCAACAGCGTTTTGGAGTTGGATCTTGGCCTTGTCGAAGGTTATCGAATTGGGGGACACAGCGTTTATCATTTTAAGGAAGCAGAACCTCTTGTTCCTTCACTGGCACGCATAACATAAATTAACGGGGAGAACCCACCTTAGAATAATATGTGTTTTGGTGCTACCTTCCATTTCACACGTGTTCACACTCGAACAGGAAAAAATCTCACTCATTCTTCACCTTCTTTTTCTGAGTAATTATACATTTCCCAACTCATTTCCCATCCAGCGCATTATCAGATAATTATCATTAACGAAGGAAATGTGGATGGTTCCCACGTGCTTTTTTATATTGTGTGCAGATGGTAATCAGGATGAAGGAATGAATGAGAGAGAGAGAGAGAGAGAGAGAGAGGAGAGAGAGAGAGCCACGTTGACAGACGGAGGCTCCGCGCTGAGTTGGAGATGTGCAAGGGTCAGATATATGCTGACTTGTAGAGCTTCTTCTCTCTCATCAGCTCCATTTTCTCGAGCTGGACTGGACAAGACACACGTCACGGTCACGTCAGCAGCATTGCTGGAGAGAGAGAGAGAGGGGCAAGTGATGTGAACAGTTTTCAACTTGTCAACTCAGCACAACTCTACTCCCTTCTTCTTCGTGCAAAAATACCGACACACACAATGAGAATATTATATCCTTCTCACACATATGTCCTCTAATACTCATTTCCTATCTAATTCCAATTCGACTTTTTTTCTCTAATTCGAGCAAAATGACTTGATTCACATAAATGCACTCTCCCGCAAAAAAAGGATATATTTGCTGAAAGGGCAATTATTCGAGTCGCTCCAAAGCGCTCTGATTTATTACATTTTGATATGGCTCTAATTCCCTTAATTCACGCTCCAATTATTTCCTCTCGCTCTCCTCCAATTCCGCTAATTCCTTGTCTTGTTTCCCATTCATTTCGTGCCATCATCGTCCTGCCACCACATGCCTCAGTTCAGCCGTGAGAGTTGAGAGGATAAAAAAGAGTATATTTAAGCTGTGACAATTTATTTGAAAAAGCAGTCAACTCTTTTCTCTCTTCCTTCCCCAAATGAGCGGATTTAAAAGAGGAAAACTTTTTCCTGGAGAAAAAGTTTTTAAAAAATACACTTCCCCTTTTTTGTGGATTTGGCGAAAAAAGTTTTTTTCCTGGATGGGCGGATAATGAGATTAGGGAGATAAATGTGAGGCACTAGATTTTGATTGCAATTAACAAAATGGCTGGATGAGGTTTTTTGGAGAGAAAAAGTTGTGTATATGAAAATGAGTGAAATTTTTTCCTGGAGAGAAGAAAAAGGAAAGAGAATTCGAAGAGAGTGTGTTTATACAGGTACCACCATGTGACAACTCTGATGTCCTGGTGGGTCATGTACAACTGGTACGAGCCAGTCCAGCAATGGTACGTCGTGATGAACTCGTTCGTCCACTCGTTCATGTACACCTACTACGCCCTCCGCTCGATGAAAATCAGAGTTCCTAGGCCGATCGCCATGTTCATCACGACCATCCAGCTCCTTCAGATGGTTCTCGGGGTCACTGTCAGCCTCTACACTGTCTGGATTATGAGCGGTACTTAGACTCAAGAAATCAAAAGCTCTTCAACAAATAAGCTTCTCCAACTTCCGACTTTTGGAGGGCATATTTGTTTATTGGATTTGAACATAATATTATCCTTTCGTAGATAATCCTGATCGATGCCCCCACCGCAACTGGTTCGGGTTGAAGGTCTCCTTCGGCATTTACGTTCCGTACACAATCCTCTTCGCCAAGTTGTTCATCGACTCGTATCTGATGAAGCCGAAGCCCAAGACGCAACAACAAGTCACGAAGAAGGGCGAGCACACCAACGGCGTTCACAAGAAGAAGGAAGCTTAAAAAAGGAATAGGAGGAAGAGGCGGCATTAAATTTATAAAAAAGAGAGACGCTTCCTTTTACCACACAAACACTCAATCTCTACAAGACTTTGTATTTGTAATGCCGGTGAATCTAAGCATTCGACGACAATAATAAAAGGCGATGCTTTCATGGTCTTTGTTACAAATAATTTAAAATCCTTGTCTTATTCAACACATCACGTTTCATTTTATATGTACGCACCCTGGATTGAAATTGAGAGCAAATTACTGATGCAGTTATTTATGAGCTGCCTGTTTCCTTCTCTCAGTCGCCACTTAACATCGTAGATACACGAGAGAGGCAATTAATTGAGGAGAAATGAGCTCACTCACATCTTCTTCTTCTTCTCTCTAGCCTCCCTCTTCTCCAGCGATGAATGATGCATGCCATTGCCATATTCCACACGAGTTCAGGACCGACGTGTCATCATCATCATCACACCGACATCAATTCTTGTGGCATTAAGTTACCAGATGGATCACTCCATCTGCCTCCGTCGTCTTCTCCCTTTCTATCAACAGCGTCATTAACTCGCTCTTGAAAATGAAAACATATTCGCCTCCAAATACACAAGACACATATCATCATCCATCTCTTGTGTCGCAGAAGAGTTCTCTACGCATCGGTCCCATATACTTCCACCTAAATGAGGGGACAATTCAAAGCCCCATTAAAAGCCAGTCTCAAGTTACGTTTATATTATTCATTGGAATTTTGTAACTCGAGAGGAAAATGAGGAGCTATGAACGCAGCTGCGCTTCCTTTTCTCAACAAAAAAAAGAATGACGATTGACACAAGAAATGTGTGTGGCTCTGTTTGGTCTGTGTGCAAACGCTCAATTCTGAATGTTTTTTGTTGGGCAAGAATTTTCAATAGAAATTGAAATCAATGTGTTTCATTATTCTTGTCGAATACAAATTCCATATGCAGCCCAGCAGTTAATTAAAGTGACACATCAATAAAAGTGGAAAAGGCATATATAAATACACAACTCTGGAGTCCGGAGTCCATAGACAAGAGTGTTCCCTTTTCAAAAATAAAAATTATGTGTTCGATTCACTCGACATGACATAATACGCCTTCTTCCTTTTTTGTATATTTATTGTGCCAATAATATGCATGCCTAATTTCAATTCATGAATTCACTTTGGTTATGCATAAAAAAAACTCTCAAACTCTCTCTCTCTCTCTCTCTCTCTCTCTCTCTCTCTCTCTGACTTTTTGTTCCTCCACTCCGTTTTGAATTGAATAACTGTTTGAGTTGTTGTATTGTAAGTATTTTTGAGTGGGAGACGAAGAGCGAGAGCTCCACAAGTGATTAGAATGTCAGTGACTCCACCACTTGTATATGCTCTCACTCACTATCCGCAGCAATTGGGTTAATGGCTCTCATCTCTTCATCCCGACTTTCGTCGCATCCATCCATTCAATTGAACACGGCACCAAAAGCAATCTTATAGCCGAAAAGTCTTCTCTCTTCACTATTCACACACAAAAAACACTCCATTTTCTCTCTCTCGCTTTTATTTTCCTTTTACCAACTTTGAAGACTTGGAAGCTTACACATTTAGTTGACCAGAGGAGAGAGAGAGAGATACGCTTCTAAAGTGAATATTATCAATGAGCTCCTCATCCTTGTCCCCTCTCCACTTCCAAATTCACATCACAAAAAAAGCAATGTACATCTCCATCTCCATTCTTAGATCTAAATAGCTGGCCATTTGCGACGAGCTTCCAATTCACTCTGAGAGCACATGTGTGCCCCTGGAAAAAAAGACGCAGTTCCCATTCCAAACTGGAGCCTTGAAAGTCGAAAGAGAGCAAAAACTCTTTACTCTCAAAAAAAGTGAAATAAGAAGAGAGACTCTATTAGAGTATTATTATATACTCCATAACCTCCAAAACTCCATTAAATCATCCAATATTCAAATTTTGTCTTAAAAAATAGTGTATCGAGTTGGCCATCTTGGTAATATCTTTTGAGCAGAAAGTGTATTTTTTATACGCTTGTCATCATATCCATCCATGAAATATTAGCGCCATTAGATCCCCTTTCCTCCTTTCTTCTCGTAATTTCGAGTGATGGACGGACAGAGAGAGAGGAGCGAAGGAATGAACGCGGCGAGACCGTATCAAATCACGACTAACTTTTTTCTCGACGGAAGAAGGGAACAGTCTTTATTTTGAAAGTATTGAAAGGGATATTGGCATAAATAAGGTCCATCACATCCTATCCTTTGATATCATATCACCAATAAAAATCATCATCTTCTTCTTCCTTCTCCCCATATCCTATTCACTGACTGACTGACCGACCGACCGAGAAGACATAAAGAAAGCGAGCCTCTGTCTCTCCCTCGCCATAAATAAATGCGATTTTTATCCTGCGAAAAGACAGAGTGAGTACGCTGGAGCAATATTGCATGCTGGAACTGTGGAAGTGGAAGTACATCTCATAAAAATCATATTTACTCCAACTCCAAAGAAAAGAGTTGGTAGTCTCCATCCTTCCTCCATTTATATATATTTTTAGAAGCTCATGTATGCCAGGCACATCCACCACACATATTTTTTTGCTCTTTTCTTCTGGAGAGAGCAGAGACACATACACACAATGTGTGTCATGATATCGCAAGACGATGATCACGATCAAGTGAACCATGAGGACGATTTTTTTGGGGGGACAACGAATGGAATAAAAAAGGACGAGAGGACGACGATCATCTACTCATCTCCAATTGCACATGGCTCGAGAACTGCTCCCACTTCCTACAACTCCATTGTCCTCTCGCACGAGAGAAGAAGAAAGAAAGCAATGTCATGCTCTACCAATAACACTTGTTCTTCTCTCTCAAAAAAAGAAGAAGAAATGTATGTAGATCGACGTTAAAGCATTATTTATATATTCGAGTGGAAAATTGTCCGATACGCTCCATTCCTTATAGTTCTCCTCCTCCTCTCACACAATCCACTTTCCTCTCAAGTTAGGGCCATTCAGCGTCATATCATATCCTAATATCTTGTCTATTACGATCCTCCATCTAAAAAAACTCTCTGTTTTTATATACTTCAAGAGTCTGGACTGAATCGGCGAACAAAGTTGAACTGCTCTGGTGTGTACATGATTTTTTTTGCTCATTGTGCTGCTCTTCTTGGAGAAGCTGAAGAGACACACAAGTGCTCGCTCGTAGCATATATAGCGGCTCTCTGCTCCGCGTTTTTTTATATTAAATACAGAATTACAGAGGAATATTGGTGCAATTGGCATATCTCGTACGAAATTTTTTCCTTTTAAAGCAAATGGGCTTCATTCGAAAGCCATTCAAGTGTGTGCTCCTTCTTTTTTTTCTTCTGGAGAAGGAAGCACACAAGAGGTGACGGAGAGCGGCGCCTGTGGAATCAACTTGAAAAAAATAAAATAATTTGAGACAAAAAAAAATGTATCTTGCTCGTGCTTATGGCTTAGCTCGATTACTTTTTGGTGTGTTTTGGAAAGTAAATGTGTTTTTTATTGGTGGAGGGAAGCTAATTTCGGGATTATTTTTGTATTCATAAAAAAGAATGGTTGTGCAGCAGCAGCAGCAAGGAGCGGATGTGACTGAGAAGATGAGAATAATGAGAGAGAAGTTTGGAGGGAAGATGATGACGGCGACTGGTGTGGTGCAAGTGTTCCTCCTCCAAACGCTGCCCGTATTACTCCTTATTCTCCAGTGCTGGGGCAACGTGAGCGCGAGTCCAGGGTCGGACGGGATCTTTGCTGGACTCTGTCCGGAACCTTTGTGCGAGTGTGGGCTGGACGAGAGGGGGAGGATGGAGATCGCCTGTCTCAATGGGCACATGACGGATATTCCGATGGGACGCATGAATCCGTCGACGGAAGTTATCAAAATTATTGGTCCGGCGGAGAGACAGAATCATTTGACAATTGGGAGACTCTTCAAGCAATTCAGGAGACTGGAAGAGTTGCACATTGTAAGTTTTTTATTTATTTTTTAATGTTGAATGTATTTACACAAGGAAACATATGCCTGCATAAAAAAAATGGAGTGGTGTGGTCTGGTTCATGTTGTTCATCTTAATGTAATTAGTAATTAGTGTGGTGGTGTTCGAGAGAAACACTCTCTCCTCCTAATTAATTCGATTATAAAGAGGAAGTTCGCAAAGTAGCCAAGTCTTGAGTGTGTTAGGGAGCCTCCTGTACACCTGCGGTGGGAGGGGAACGAGTGGAGAAACACTCTTCTTGTACTCTCTGTAGCTCAGCCTCGAGCCAAATCTCTTGTCTGCCCTTCGCTCCAGCAACGGGAGTCCAGAGAGGAAGAGGAGAATGGCCATTGTGAAGAGTGGAGAGAGAACCGCTACAAACTTCGACATCATCTCATCGCCGTAGACAGAGACTCCGACGAGGAAGATGCCCCACCAGACTACCATCTCTCCGAAGTAGTTGGGATGTCTCGAGTACTTCCACAAGCCCACCTGACACCACTTATCACTGTTGACAGGGTCCTCTTTGAAGGCAAACTTTTGAAAGTCGGCTACCGTCTCGAGGAGGAATCCGACGAGGAAGAGGAGCAGTCCGCAAACGTCCCATGTCGAGGGGAAAGCCATCGCCGAGGGGAGCAGTCTGGAGGAATTGATAAAAATGAGTGGAAGGGAGACGACAAAGACCCAAATCATTTGGAGGATCCAGAAGACAAGGAAACGACGCCAGTTCTCCCGCGTTCCATTGAATCGACGATCCTTCCCTGCGAAACATAGAAGAAGAAGAATTGTGAAGCCATTATGAGGATATACCTATAATTTTTTTAGGTTGGTGAAAGTGGGTCGTTCGGTGAAAGAAATGAACGGTGGCGAGAGAAAAGTGAAAGTGCTGAGCTCGTACCAATTGTGAGGATGCGGTAGAGCGGGAAACCGGAAAGGCGAATGGCCCAGAGAGAGACGCAGATCGTAACTGCGAGCTGCCGTTGCCGTCCTCCTTCAAACGTGCTGCTGCTGCTTTCCAGGTTGAACGTGAGGAGAGCCAAGAGGAGGAAGTTGGTGCCGCCTGCAAAGTCAGTCACTTTGTCAAACTGGAGCGTGGCTGCGACGAGGAAGAAGGAGAGTTGCATGAGCACCGTCACCAAGAGGCACACCATCATGTTATCCTCGTCCCACCCGAAATTCATATTTGCATAATATTTTCTCTCTTGTCGGAAAATGTGTGGAGAAAAGTTTTGTCGTCGTCACAAGAGTTTTGAGGCTTGTTGCGTAAGAATAATATTCCCCAGAGAAAGTTATCATTGGGAAACAAGCGGAAAAAGTGTCTCTTCCTTCCGCAGATGAGCAATGTTTAATGAGCGAAAGTCTACAAACAAAATATCATGTTTCAACAATATTTTCTCATTCTCATCAGGACAACAAAGCAAATATTAGATTATCAAAATTGGAATCACACACTAATTTAGTGACGACGGCAAGGATGATGATGATGATGAGCTGCTGAAGGGAACTCATTTACGACCTCCCTAATTTCCTAGAGTAAACTCGAAACATGTGTCTGTGTACAATGCTGGAAACTGGAACTGACAGGGGGACTAACTGTAACTCACTAGTGACTATAGATTACTACCACAAAACTTAATTCCCAAAATCCGGCTCCAGCTCACAAATGAGAGAATTGGATACAAAACATGAAACACGAACATAATATTAATGAGGAGAAGGAAGGGATAAATGTAAAAAATAGAGCGACATACCTTTCCATGTCGCTTGACACAAGTTTTTTTGGTGGTGGTGTTGTTAACCAAACACATTTCCATTTTCCTCCTTTTCTCTGGCTCCGTCTCATCTCGTCTCATATCCAGCAAAAGGCTGTCACGCTGCCAAGCCAAAGCCATATCGAGTTTTTTTTCTTCTTGCTCAGAGAACGAGTGTTATCAGTCGTTACATGACGCAATCGACAAAATAAATATCAACACGAAACCCAAGCCCAAACTAAAGTCAGTCGCAGTGGGAAAGCGTGGAGGAGGCAGTAACAGTTATTTGCGGATCCTGGCAATTGACTGGAATCATAATTGTTATGAGGTTTATAAAATGAGGGGTGGAGTGGATCTAATCACAAAAGGAGTATAGAGTGTAACAACAATCAAAGCTACGAGCATAGAGAAAGGAGAGGCTCCTTGCTGATAACCTTTTAATAAGTAAAGGAAAATGGGAATGAGTGTGCGAGACAAAAGGGAGTGTGTGCATAGCTTCCCTCCGCACGGATGACGGAGTGAATTGTACAAAAGCCACCAATTATCCGAACGAGAGCTGAAGGGAAACAATGGAGATGTCATGTGGCTTTTAACACTGCTTTCCCACTCCCAATTTTTCCCCTGAAATATAAATGAATGAAGAAAAAAATGGCACTCGTTGAGTTTAAATGTTTGGTTGTGACTTGTGAGTGAGAGAAGCATTATAGAATCACAAAATCTATTTATATATACTTTTGCATGCACGCGTGTTCTCCTTTGTTAGAACCCCCCGTTTTTACATGGTAATAAACGTGTAATGGGCTAATTTTCCTTGCTCCACTCTGACTCCAACATGATTCACTTTCACTTTCATGATCCTCGCTCGACTACGACTACACTGCTTTCCCCATTTAGACAGCCGCAAATCCCACTCACACAACACACGCTCCTCCGCACATATCCCATAATAATCATCCACAAGTCATACATGACTTTAACAAGGTAAAACCTTCAACCAATTCTGCTCACTCACAACACAAAACAGAGAACACACACACGCCTGACGCCATTCTCTCTCCAGCAAATCGCTGGAGTATTTATCCGGCTGTTAAGTTCTAAAGCTCCCCTTTATTATTTATTGGAGGTAATTCGAAAAAATGAGTCTGCCATCGTGCTCCCCTCCTTTCCCCTCTGGGAACAAGGCTTTTCCTTTTTGCAACGAAACAAACAATGGGAAATTACATGAAAATAAATCGGAGCATTTATTCCACACCATCTGAGCGTAATGAGTTTAAGTATAAAAAAGCTTATTTTTTTCTTTTTATATTTATCCTGCAGGTTGGTTCGAACGTGCCGAACATTGGGGAGAACTCGTTCTGGGGAGTGCAGTCGCTCCGAGTGCTCGACCTGTCGAGAAACAACATTTCCATCATTATCGAGACGAACTTCAAGGGGCTCGTCAACGTCGAGAATATGAGTCTCGCAGACAACTCGATCGAGTCGCTGGTCTCCGCTTCCTTCCAACACTTGCCCCATCTGAAGTCGCTCGACCTCTCCAAGAACCGGGTGACGAAGCTCGTGGAGCGCCTCTTCTACAACTTGCACATGCTGGAACTCCTGGACTTGTCGGAGAACAGGATTCTCGAGCTGAACCCGGACGTGTTCCGAGACATCTGGAGATTGAGGGAGCTCCGCTGTCGAGTGTGTGGACTCAAAACTATCAATCCTCTGCTCTACGCACTTCTCCCAGGACTTGAGGTGAGCCCCCCCCCCTCTCCAGAGAAAATCGCTCTCTTTACAATATTTTCTACAAGTATTCTTGACACGCAACCAACTTGATCTTGTCGAATTGACTCTCGACATTTTTTTTATTTATTTACTTGAGCCCAGTTCAGTCCACTTGGGCTTCTCGTAAAGCCATAAAGCTTCTTCTGCTTCCGTTTTACATTTAGGTTAAACATGAGCCACTTCCAGTTGAGGATTTTATTCTCTTTCTCTCAGGAAACTTTATGAAAATTTTCGGTGTGAATCCGATGAATCCTGTAACAAAAAATGCAGTGAGCGCGTTGTTCCAGAGAGAACTTCCATTTTTCTCTTAGACTCTCTCCAGGAACAAAAAATGATGTATGGCTCACTTTTCTCCTTGACGAGAGGCGAGAGGTGAAAAAAGGAGAAAAGGGGGAGAGAATCGTTCCTCCAGCGAAGGTCATATATCTCGGCTGGAGTTGAATAGGTGCCAAGAGTGAAAAGCTGTGTGGAGGAACTTAGCTAAACTCCTTCGTCATGCAGTGCTCGCTACGTTGCACACATACTTCATCTTTGTTCTTTCTCCTCCCTACTCCCATTGTTATGCTGCTTCCTCCTCTTCCTCTGTCCAGGAGGACTCAACTCTCAAACCAAACCAAACCACTTCTTCTTCTTCTTCTCCAGAGAGAGAGAGAGAGAGAGAGGCTGGAGAGAAAAAAGTGGCGAGGAATATGGGATGTGTGCATTGCGTGCTTATTTCCACTCTTTTCCCTCTAAAATCTACCATTTTTCTACCACTTTACATTCGAGTGAGTGACCGCGAGAAAAAAAACCGACATCCACTCCAAAAAAATCTCCACAAACCTTTTTCCAAAAGAAGAAATAGCATCGAAAACGGTCCATTCAAACATTCCATTTCCTCCTTTCTTTCTTTTTCAAAAAGCCCATTATTCCCCTTTGAATTTCCTCCACTCATTCTTTTTTTCTTTGCTTTCCCTTTTGGCTTTCTCTCGGCTTGATTTTTTTCTTCAGAGAATTTGGTGGCTGGTGGCTGGGTTGGTCTCGAGCTTTTTTTGGCAGTTTTAAGAGGAGCGCTGGAGTAAATCAAAGTTGGAAGATCAAGAACAACACATGCACACGTACATCATCAGCCACAAAAACAAACAAGCTTCTCTCTCCTTTCTTCACTCACATCCCTCCGCATATCTCTCAATTCAATTCTTTTTCCGGTTGACTGGCCGCAAGAAAACGAGAGAAATTTGATCTTTTTTGCTCTCCTCCACTCCAGACTCCACTCGAAACAATTTTTTCGACGTATTTCTCATTTTGAAATATGAGTGGAGTGAGTAAGTGACAGAGGAATGATGTGTTTTGTGGTGGAAACATGATTATCGAAGAAGGACGCATGTGGCATTCGCCATTATGCAATCAGCCGTATACTTTCTCTCTCTCTCTCTCTCTCGCTCTTCGCATATCTCAGTTCCGCCCGTCCATCATAACATTTTTTTCTGTGGTTTCGTTTCGTTTGGTTTCTTCACTGGAATTTTTTTTCTTCTATATTTTCCACCCGAGTCCACACTGGTGACGGGTATAACTGGATATTTGATATATTTGTTTTTATGGTGAGAGGGGGGCTGTGGGAGATGCATGCTCCGGTTGTAAAACGAATCCTTTTTCTAGTCACTCACTCAGTCTCAGACACACACACATGCAGACAGTAAGTAAGGATCCATTTTTTTCGTGGGACACAGCACAGGTATATTAAAGACATGTCATTTCTGCCTCTTATGTTTCTCCTCGGCAATCGATTTGGCAAGGGGAGAAGAGGAGAGAGAAAAGTTTGTTTTTTAGTTTTAGTTTTCACTCTTGGCAGCGTCGGAGGAGAGGATATGGAAAAGAGAAAAGGAATAAATTTGGCGTGGAAGAGAGAGAGAGAGACGACGTCGGTTTTTAACGGGGGAA
Source organism: Heteromurus nitidus (assembly GCA_034687055.1). NCBI lineage: Eukaryota > Metazoa > Arthropoda > Collembola > Entomobryomorpha > Entomobryidae > Heteromurus > Heteromurus nitidus. The sequence continues at coordinate 10,747 of JAQFZW010000883.1, read as the reverse complement.
ATGAGTGAAGAAATGAATGAAAGCTCTCAAGATGATGACTTACGTTTACCAAGTTGTTGATGTGCTTCCATCAAGCTTCCTTTTTTACTCACTCCGTCACAGAGTAGATAAATACATGGACCCTTTTTTTTGCTGGTGGAGTGGAGTGGAGGAAGGATGCCAAAAAAAGTTTCTCTCTTCTTCGGTTTTGGTTTTGGTTCGCCATATTTATTTTGCGGGTAACGTTTTTGGGGAGGGGAGGACAGGGGAAAATGGTTCAGCTTTAAAGAGATGCTCTCGAGTCTTGTGTGTGATTTTTGAGGAAGAAAAGGATGATATCATTAAGGCCCTCTTTACGGCTCACTTTGTGGCTCTTCACTCAATTTAATGTCTCCTCTTCTCCTCTGGAGGAAATCTCGGAGGAAAATTGGCTCCACATTTTCCCTCAATTTATCTCGTTCCCGAAGAAGAAGCGAATTTTTACACCCTCGCAAAAGAAGAGCGCGTGTGTATATATTATATATCCTCCTTCCGTTCGAGGGAAACTCTTCAAGCATCCGCCGATATGTATTGTGTGTGTGTATGTGTGCGTCGTTGACTGACAGACGAGCGGAATGAGTGGGAGAGCAAGAGAGTCGTTATTCCTCTGATAACAACGCATTATATCCCATTCTCAACTTTGACTGGAGGAGTTTAGTGGAAGAACGTATTTTTTCTCTGGAATGAGCTTTTCTCTCGGAAACCAAATCACTTGAGCTGGAATGTAACTGGAAGATGCTCTGGAGAAGAGAAAGAGAAAAAGTTTTCCCCTCGCTAAACGTCAAGTGGGTAAATGCGGTGTTTAAAGACTCTCGCCTCATCTTTCTCCAATCTCAACTCCTCCACACACTTATCGCCTTCTTATTCATGGCATGGCTTATCTGAACTCGAGTCGGGATAGAAGGATATGCTTGATTGGTAATTTTATGAGCTCATAACTCCCATTTTCCCATGGATCTCTCTCCCTTTTATATCGCATCTCCACTTCCACTCTTTCTTCTTCAAGTGGCGGAGGAGAGAGGAGATGTCTTGTGAGAGAGGCTATAAAAAGGCGCTCTTCCTCCTCCTCTTATCGAGTGATTATTTTTGTGTCAATGAGATACTTGAGATGTTTATTGGGGTCTCCTCGCAAGTACACACGCTCCATATTATCTTCCTCTGGAGATCTTCTTTCTTCGTGCACAACACTTTGATTTTGCTGCGATATGCATCGAGAGAGCGTTGTTGAGCGTGACCTGCTTTTGACATTTAATTGGCATTCAAGTGACTTTGAGCTGACTTTTGCTCCGAATATCCGAAGCATCCAAATCCAATCCAGAACCAGGCCCAATGCACCTCTCTCTCCGCTTTTGGAAACTTGAGACGCCTGCTGCATTAATACAGAGTTTCTTGAAGCGGAAAGCGGAGATGGTTATGGGCAATGTGACACGACACGACTCAAACGACATGCAAGAACTAGGCGGCTCCTATTCATCGTCGCACACATGTCACCGTCACGTGAATGTGAAAGGAAGAGAATGTTTTAAGGTGTCATTGTGTCACATGTCACAACATTTCATCTAATCATAATTTTTTTGTGGTTTGGTTTGGTTACACATCGTCAGCGAGCGTTATGATGTGGAGGATACCTGTCCGTGAGCATAGAACATGACTTGCGTAATTCATTTAATAAAGCCTTTTCAAGTTCGTTTTTTTGTTGGAAAAAAGCGAGAATGATATAGGATTTTAGGCGAGGCGCCAGAGGGTTGGAGAGTGGAGATATACTCGGAATTATAGGCAATTGAATAGATGTCATCTCAGTTGGAAAAAAGTGGCTCATTTCCGGAGAGTCGTAATAGCGAGCATCAAAAGATAATAAAAATTAGATGGCTCTCGTCCTCATCCACTCCCCCCAAAACTAGAAAACTAGCTTTTCTCTCTCGCTCCTCCTCGCATCATCCTCAATGACAATAAAATTGAATGAATGGCAGAGTGGCGTGACTAATTGTTCCGGAATGTGCACTTTTTGTGGGATTCCGACTGAAAAAGATTGCTATTTTTAGGTGGAGGTTTTGTGATGATGATGATGGTGAGGTGGAGGAAATAAAGTAATTTGTGGAGGAAGGAAGGAAGTAAGAATTTTTTGCTTGTTTTTTTTTCTCGTAGGTTCTGGATTTGGGGGAGAATGAGTTCAAATACCTGAACAAAGAGGAGTTCTCGAGACTGCCCCGTCTGCACACTTTGTACCTGGACGGGAACCAAATCTCCGCCATTGTGGACAACGCCTTCCACTCCGCTCAACTCCACGTGCTCAGCCTGGGCTCGAACCGGATCGTGCGCATCGACCGCGAAGCCTTCTACAACGCGACCATCCAACGGCTCGACTTGTCCGCCAACAAGTTCGAGTCTCTCGACAAGCTCACCTTCGCGAAGCTGCGGACGAGGGACACCCTTCGCGAGCTCGACCTGAGTCGAAATCCGAGACTGAAGACGTCCCCCCTCATCGTCATCCTCGGCGAGAATCCTCAGCTGGAGAAGTTGTCGTTGGCGTACAACGAGCTCGACGAGCTGCCCATCGACTTGTTCGAGCTGCAAGGGAGTCTGAGACACTTGAACCTCTCCGGGAACAAACTTTCCGAGCTTTACCTCCACCAACTGAGCCACCTCGTCAATCTGCAGGAGCTCGACTTGAGCAACAACCGAATGAAGGGGCTCGACTCTGACATTCTCCTCCACATTGACAGGGCGGCCACCTTCAGGGACATCCTTCTGGAGGGGAACCCTTGGCAGTGTGACCTCTGTCACATTGTGCCCCTCCTGAGGTGGGTCCATCGAACAACATACTTCAAGGATGGATGCTCCTTCGGCTCCGCTGGCCCGACTTGCTTGAGGTGCAGCAGTCCGGGGAACTTGCAAGGGAGATCCCTCCTCAGCTTGGACGAGAAGACGTTGGACTGGTGTCGAAGTGGGGCGGAGCCCTCCATCTTGTCCGGGGTTGACGATCCTCGACTCGGCCTCTTTCTGGGGTGCGCCTTGATCATCATCATCCTCATTGCGGCTGCAATCTGCGTCATCGTCAGGTCCAGGTGGCATGCTGACCATTACTACACTCGAGAGGGGGAGCGGCCAGAAATTGCTACACCTCCGGTTCCACCTCCGCCATTGATGGCGGACGTGGTAGTACCTCTCTTTGGAGACGGCACCCACCCCAGTAATAATGGACAGGCGTCTTGCCATCCCTCCTCGAATGGGAACGGGAGAGGAATGATAATGCCCCCGTCCGGGTTCGACAATCTCCTCTTTCACCAATATCAACATCATCAGAATGGGAATGGAGGAGGTCCAATTCATCATCATCATCATCACAATCCTTGTGAAGGACAAGGGCCCATCTCCGTCTACTCGAATGACCCGAAGATGATTGCGACAATTGAGGAGATGAGTTACGAAACGCAGCTCGCCTACCCCGAGCTCGGCCCCATCACAGTGCAGCCCCCGCCGAGACATCCAAGTCCGGCGAGGAGCACTCCCATCTACTGCTGCCCGGGTCATCACAACAACAACAATAGCACGGGGAGCAGTAGCGTTGGCACTGCGACGCCACCCCCGCGCTCCTCCCACCCCCAGTGGAACCAGAATAACCAGTCTCAGCAACAGTCTTTCCGTCGATATTAAAAAAAGAAAAAAGTTTTAATGATTTTTTGTATTCATAAAAAAATACGTGTGGTGATGATGGAAGACGCAAAGCGCAGCGCCCTCCAAGTCTCCGCCATATAAATTCTTTCTTTTTTCTATTCTCTTTGGCATATCACCACTTATTCCCCAAAAACACAAACCGAGAGAGCACCACTAAATTTGTTACTCGTTGCTAGAATAATTATGTGTAAGAAATTAAATAAATAATATATTGTTCTATAAAAGTAATTAAGTGTACAAATGTGTGCCATATGTGTAAAATTAATCGTCCTCAGTTGCTCTGATATTCGAACTCAAATAAAAGGGGTGGGCTTAAAATTATGGATTTTAAAGTGAAACTGCTTCGACTGAAAAATATTGACGTTCGTGTGTGATTTTTTTCCAGATATTATTATTATGTATTACTGCAGCTTTAAAATGACTCTCAGACCAAATTAAAATTTGTGTACTGTAGTACTGTAGCGTATAATTGACGAGGGTAATTTTGTGTTCTTGATTTCTACTTAAGAGCTCAAATGCCAGAAATACTTAAAGTAGCGAGAGTGAGATATGAATTTTGTAAGTAACTTTTATTTAATTATAATTAAGTCAAGTCAAAACAATGGAGAGTTCCTACTCAATGCAAAATAGAATTAAGATGATTTTGCTGTAACTTTTAAGTAGGTATTTAGGTTAATTATATTTTCGTTATGTCAAGCGTATGTTGCTTACTTATGAGAAAAAGTATCATATATTTTAACTATATCGGGCATTTATTACATTGATTTTCTTCAAAATTATGTAAAGCTTCTTCCAGTATTAAATGAACCGCAGAGAGGTCAACATAGATGTTACATTTTAGCTTTAAGCATTTATTACCAGTGTTAATACTAAATATGATATGATAATGGAGATGTTGATATATATTTTGCCGATTTCCTTGTAAAGTGTAAAAGTAGGTGTGCTTCTGCTGTACTACTTAAATTGTTAGGTGTATATATGTACAACAATTTTACTTGTAGGTAGGCATGTATATATATGTTTTTATTAAAAGCCAGCGTACAATGCAACTATATACTTTCAACCTCTCTGAAATAAAGAGTATATTTCAAGCTGTGGCGTGTACTTGGCATTGTTGTTTATTTCTGTCACACTGTCCTCAACTCGGTATTCGAAGAAGAGGATTATGGGAGTCATATCCTGAGTCCTGACTGACAATGAACCCTTTCCTTGCGCCAACTAAAACTACCAACCCAACTCTGAATATCTGGGAAATGTACGTCTGGAATTGATTGTAAGGGTAACGGTATGCGGTCTTGAAACAAAAATAGAAATACTTACGGCACCAAGCATACCTTCTTATTGTGTTATGAATATGGTCCTGGATGCATCACCAAAGGTTCGTTTGGCTCCTTGTCCTTATACATGCATACATCAAAATTGGAATTTGTATCTTTTCTGAAGCATTTTGTGTGCAGATGCAAGTAAAGGCTGGTTGAAGATAGACACGTTTGTGGAAAATCTCAATAAAATCTCTTCAAGCGAAGCAGTGACAAAAAAGTAGAATAAAAAGTAATCAAAATGAGTTCCAAAAGGAATAAATGTGCTATCGTCAACAATTTTCTTTGGATCATGATTATCCCATGCATCCTGCAAGCAACAGGTAAAAGAACGGAACAAGCATTTTTCTTGAGAGAGAATAATTAATTATTATTTTAGAAACTCACACATAAATTGTTTCTTAAAAGGATTCACCTTGACTCATGAGAAAGTAATGGGGGAGTTGACAAGTGAGACGTTGCTCACCTTACCAGCAGCGAAGCCACTGTCAATTCCACCCATGGCCATCCGCCCGGACAGCAGCAGTTCACCCATCACAGCGGCCCTATTCGACAAAGACGTAATGACGGACAGTGTCGCGACGAATGTACAGTTGACCAACATGACGACGATTGACGGCGACTCCGAGAGTCCAGCGGAACTGAATGCGTTTAACGAGCAAACTGCACAACTTGTCCAGAGCTCTCAAAGTCAAACCACGCTGGGGGAAGAATCAGGGAATGCAGGCGACGGCCCAGTAATTATAATTGTAACTGCAGACGCAGAAAAGGACAATCTGCCGGCTCAACTTATTCCACTTCAAGCAATTTCCCAACCAAGACCGGAACCTGTTTCAATTCTGGCACAAGAAATGCCACCTCCGACTCAACAGCTAATTTTTCAAGGAAGGCCGGAACCAGTTCCAACTCTGACACAAGAAGTACCATCTCCAACTCAGCAGCTAATTGTTCCAGCAAGGCCGGAACAAATTCCAATTCTGGCACAAGACGCAGGGCCACCTCCAGTACCTCTTCCAGCCTCTTCGGAAATCCAGTCTTCTTCTTCTCCTCCGGCGGTAGTCACGCAGTGGGTTCCTCAACCAGACTTTGGCTGGCACCAGTCCTCCCAAGGGGGACACTTGACAGGAGGCAGCCAAACGCTCGACTTTAACCTGAATGGGAACTATGCCGAGTTTGTTGGGACGAATAATGTGAACATGCAAGTGGACACTTTTGGAAGTGGCAGCTCTTCTTCTGTTGTATTGCTTCCTGGATCTCGTGGGGCAAGTATGGATAAGAAGCCTGGTCCAAATAAGGGAAAGGTGCAACTCTAATTATGATTTAGCTATGAAAGTTATTATTATTATTATTGAATTTTCAGTAGCAATTTTTGTTTTTTTTTATTTATTTTCATTTAACGCAATAAATAATATTACCTAAATATATATTTTTAATTTCAATTAATTGTTCCTCATAATTACGCATTACAAAAATAGACACCCACCCATCCGCCGAATTGAAAAGCTTCGTATCTGTAGTCGCTGCAGATTCTCCAGAGGTGATTTCTTCGAGAAAAATATTGAGCTTTTCCTTTTACTGCTCGCTACTCTATAAAATTCCAAATCGGATTCTCAAATTCACAAATTACAAAATTTCTTTGCATAATTTCTCCATGAACAAACATCATTATATCCCATAATTGGGGTTGAACTGGACACTTTAGGTATAAAATGCAAACATTATGACATCTGCTAATCGTCCTGGAATAAATTATGCACACAAGGTTCTGATTAAACTGTCAATCAAATTCCGTTTTCATATGTGTTCTGTAATACTACAAAACAAAGTGATCAATGATCAGAGCATATAGGTTTCTAGGAAGAATATCTATAGTCTTTCCAATATTAGAAACAAATAGTGGCAATTTCGCCATATACGATTTCCACACGTGTTTCCCTACTCATGTCGTAAATTTTCTAAATACGAGAAACATCGAATTGGCCACCCCTTTCTTTTGTCAGAATGTAAGTAGCGATACATCGGTTTGTCACGAAAAAACCAACATTTCAATGTACAAATTGTAAAAACAATTGCAATTCCTATCTATTCACTATTTAATGACATGATCTACACGATAGTGGCCAATGCTTGGGGTCTTCTCTTGGATTATTGCTTTTTAAACCTACGTGGAGAAGAAACAAAGACAAACATTTGGACTGCAAAATGACGTATTTGTATCTACTTCTGGAAAAGGGAAATGTGCACAGGAAAGAACGTGGAGTCGCATCAGTGGAAGGGAAAGTAGCCATGTCCTATTTATCATTCTTATAGAAAATTACTCATTCAGTTCGACGTAGAGCACCAGAAGTGAAAAGTGGAGATGCTTCACGGAAAGTTCTGGTTAAGAAATTAATTTTTTGTCTAGAGCTGCAGCAGAGTGTTCATCTTGTTTCAGAAATCTTCGTATGTAGAATCAAATTGTGGGAGAAAGGTGCTTCCGCTACCTTCATCGCACTCACGGTATCATACTTTTGAAACAACGACGGGGCTGGAAATCAAGATAATTTCCCAAAGCAAAATAAATATAATTAGCTTTACATTTAGATTATAAACCTTAGCATTTGAGTACTCATTTATATATAAACCCCGTAAGCATCTTACGTTTCCGACGAACTGTGAAACTTTTTGTTCATATTATACTCGGAACTTCTGTGATTTTAATTTTAGTGAGCTCCAGAGGTGCAGAAGTTACCATATTCCAGAAGCGAGGTTGGTAATACGTAAATATATACATTGATAAATTTTATTACATTTGAACTCGCTATGGGATAATACTCTATATATAGTATTTGATCTGAACAGTCTGAAGTAATCATGATAGTCCTTTCTTTGGAATCTGTATCCAATTAAGCTGTGCAAAGTGTTAATAAAATAAAAGCTAGTTTAAGAAATAGGTTTAAAAGGTTTTCACTATATCACAACTCACAAGTGTGTTAAAATGCTACGCTCGAGGAGATCATCACAAGTTGCTAACGGGGGTGTGCCTGCTGATGACAACATTTTCATCATTCACCGGCACCAACGGGATCCGGATCGTGATGACCAACCATCTCATGAAATCATTCCAATGGACGATACGAACCGAGGGAGCCCAGAGCCTTTCCCGGAACTGCCTAATGCCACCGAAAATAATAATTCAGTGGAGGATACGTCAATGTCTCACTTTGAAATCCTTCTGCAGATGTTGCCTTATCTGGCTATAATTCCAAGAACTACGAAACCTGAAGGACACAACCAAAGAATCTACACAAGACTTCAACAGGTACAACTGTTTTTTACAATTATGAAATAATCGCTTTAGGCTTCATCATTTAGTAACATTCGCATTCATTCGGTAAAATTTTTGTGAACAATATTCATTCACAGACATGCTTCGTAGTTTTTGCTACTTTAAGCCTAGTTCAGGCTGCTTTCATTTTCAAGATAAATTACCTACCTGATGACGCAAATCGCAGCCGCATTGTCGGCATCGGGCAAGCCTTGTCAGTTCTTCTCGTCAGAATAATGTTCATTATAACATTCACCGTCAATGGAAGAACAATTCAAGTATTGCTCGAGAATCAAATTCCTCGTATTGATAAGCATAGCAAGGTAAACTACATTAAATTACAATTACTTTGCAATACTTTTAGTTTTGCAAAGGACGTCTCATTCATGGCTGACAACATATATCAAAAATATTTTATTTAATACTTACAGCTGCGATACCTTGTACCGGCTTTGTTGGGTGCGTCGGCTGCTACCTCGTTTATTGCAGTGATTTTAGGTGCAGGCATTGTAGAGGATGCATGGGATTGGAATTATATTCATGAATACCACTCTGACAGAATGTGTTGGTTGTTCGGACTTCCGATGTCCTCAAGTCCAAATTCCACAGCACCCTTCCATGTCTCCCCGCTCATTCGAAGTTCGTTTGGAACACTAGGTGTAATATCCGATATTTGTGGAAATTTAATGTCCAACATTATTATGGATGTGTATCTGGTTCATGCGCTAACAGTGCTGGAGTCATCCAACATATTTATGAAAACAACTCTTTCTCAAAACCAATCCCAACACATTGGACATCAATCAAATATTTTCGGGAATTACAACACACTCTCCAATTTCAGAATTCTATCGAAAATTTGTGAGAAATTTGATGCTGCGTTTGGAAATTTATACAAATTGTTCCACGGAAATGTCCTCTTTCTGTTAGTGTACATTGTGCACGAAATTATTGTCAAACAGAAAATTACAATTCTAAAAATCACGTCAGTCTTCGTCTGTAAGAGCAGTGTTGCATACTACTGTGCATGCAAATCAACGAGAGTGGTAAGAAAATGGCATACCGCAATATTCATAATCTGTTAGTATTTTTATTAACTTCAAAATTGGCGTTTGAAAATGTTTCAGAATTGTCTAATGCAGAGGCTCATACATGAAGATTCAGGAACTCACTTTCCTGAATTGAGTTCGACCGAACTAGTATTGATTAAAAGTGAAGTGAAAAGACGTCCGGTGGGGATTGGATATGACGCATTTCATATCGATGAAACCTTCATTGGCAAGGTTAACTATTGCTTCCAATAGGGTATATTTTGTCATAATAAAATAATAATATTTCCTCATAAATTTTTTCTAGGTAACTGCGTTTGTCATGTCATATTTTATTCTTCTTACCGATGACAAATGACGTATCTGGCCCCTGTCATATTTATGCCGTCTACTACTGACTAGTGTTTGATTTTGACATTAACATTATATACAACTGCGTATAAATTGATGTATGACATAAAATGTATGCCATTGTAAATTTTAATAGAAGAGATTAATTTAATGGTTCTCGATATTGAGCTAGCTACACAGGTTGCCGTTATAATCATGTAAATTAAATAGGAACGGGAGACGAGTTCGTTAGCACATACTTTTCCCCCAAATTTTAAGTCCATTATTGTATCTTATCTGTATTAATTGATTAGTAAATAACCCAAATATTAAATATATATTATCTAAATATAAGATATTTAGATAAATACATTATATATTGTCCGGTTGTCCAAAAAGATTTAAGATCTGTCTAACGAAATGAAGTGGATGGAAATCAAGCTTCTTCTGCCCCTCCTTACGATAGTGTTGGGAATGATGGCAGGTGTTGCTGGAGCATCAAAGGTATGTTCGTTCACACTTACATTATAATCAAGTTCGGGGTGAACAATGTTTGTACTATGCACAATTACATTTATTTTGTAAATTGATTGTAAAGTAAAAGGTGTTCTGCTATCTTTAGGCTCAAGGTCAAAATGCAAATACTCCCAGCAAAAAAGGCTTCAATCCAAACACAGACAAACCTGAGCCGCAAATAGGTCGCTAAGCGCACATGGATGAGCATTCCGTCATGCAGCGCGGTATATATATATTTTAACCTAATTGTCCAATAAATTGTGTAAAATATAATATACGACCAGTTTCATTCATTATTGTTAGAGAATAAATTAGAATAGCATATTAAAAAATAAATTCGATCGTTGTGGTGCAAGGATATTTAAATTTAATAATTTTATCCAACAATTCTGTGCGGTTTAGTCGTTATCGGATACTTATACTTCTTACGGATGACAAATGACGGATCTGCTACAACCAAAGAATACAAATACAAAGAAGGTGCATGCATGTACAAAAAGTGAAGCTCGAGCTTGGTGTACGAAGTCCCCTTG
>JAQFZW010000882.1:0-39027 GCA_034687055.1 Heteromurus nitidus | reverse complement strand
CTATCCAGCTCCGGTGGCCCCCTATCCAGCTCCGGTGGCCCCCTATCCAGCTCCGGTGGCCCCCTATCCAGCTCCGGTGGCCCCCTATCCAGCTCCGGGGGCCCCTCAGTTTCCTCAATATGGTAGTGGGGCCCCGGTTCTTAATGCAAATGAATGTCAGAAAGATGAAGATTACGATAGGCACAATCTAAAGTGTAATAAAAAACATCACACAACAACTATTATTTGATAGGGACAATATATGTTGCATGATTAAAAGGAATAAACTTAAATGGATAAAAAATATTCAATTAGCACGAACGAACAGTGGTGCTAGTTATTATTGCATCGTTTTCTTATTATTATTCATTTATTCAGAGATTCCAATTTTACGTCATACACTCATACGGCCTATAGTTAGCATTGACAAGACTGAAAATAGATATAATTCAATTCACGAAACGTGATGGTCAAGCCCATACTAAACTTTTCAATTCTCAAAACAAACGAGATAAATAAGTTACGATGAATATCCACCCTCCTAACCCTCAAGGTTAATATCCTGCATCAGAAATGAGTAATCAAATTGTTTTTGTTTATAGCTTTTCCCTTTCTGAATTTCCACAGGAAATGACTTGATGTATTGGATTAGAAGTTAATGCACCAATAACAAGGATAAAATTAATCGAGCAATAAATTGTTTTTAGAAAACTTTTAATTTTGCTATTTCCGTTTGGTATATCCGAAGCGTAGGAATTTGTTTGGACTGCGCAATAAAAGTAGTTTCGTAGTAAGTCAAAAACAGTGTTTAGAGGAAAACCAACAAAATTGCTATTCTCCGATTCATTGCGGTATCCTATTTGTTACTTACGATTAGTAAATGTTAGTGGCACCGAAAAGAAGACTCTTGAAGTGGTTATCATGTTTGTGCATACAAGCGGAAAAACACAGCATTTCCACGAACTCTTACGTTTACAATTAGTGGCACAATATAAAAAGAGTTTGTCTTGCGCCCTTCCAGCAGTATAGAAAATTGCCTTTCCAGAGAAACATTTCTTTCGATCAGGCTTCAAAAATGAATTCGAAAAGTTCAGTCTTGTTCCTCTTTGTCAACATTGTTTGGCTCACAAATGGGGAACGAGTTGTGACTGATTGGGAACAGCTTTCACAAGGCGTTCCTCTCGACTATTCTTACAACGAGACTCGGACCTCCTCCACTGGAGTTATCAGTGTGCCTGGATGCCCCAAGTACGATACCGTCAACAATGAGAACTCTTTAGTAAAAAAGGTTATTTAACTAAAATTGCATTCCAGATCTAATGATGGTTATCCGTGGGTCCTATATGGTGGAAATAAGAATCCTCGATGCTACCTCGTCGGGATGTCCTTTCCGTGCCCTGTTCAAACAAAACTTCATATGAAGCCTAACTCTCCGTTTGGAGTGTGCAAGTTCCACTCTGCGGATTGTGAACCGGATGGAAAATTACAGCCACCTCGACCTCCAAACTCGAGGTATAGCTTCTGCATCAAGAAAGGTGTCAAATGTCAGGAGCTCGTTTTCGACAACGTTGAAAATCGCGTCCATGAACTTTACAAGAAGGAGAGCAGACATGGGAGTACCTTTCCAGGGGTGAATTAATAAACGTTTGAATGTGAATTCATTCTGGAAATTAAAAACTTGATCAATGTTTTTAAAAAAATTTCAGGACCCCTGTCCGTCTTCAGACGAGTGGCTTCAGCCCGACTCTTATGGAGGTGTCAAGTGTGCTCCCAGAAAGTGTCCGAAGGGACTCACATTACTCACAAGGGAGTCCGATAAGCCCTTCCAAAAACAGGGCACAGACCCTCCTTGCTGTTTTTCTGTGGGCAGTGGGACAGTGTTCATATCACCCAATTCGTGTCCACCTAAACAATATTACAGTCGGATAATGAAAAGGTGTAATCAACGGATAGAGTACTCAGGCTTTTTATAATTGGATTTGGATGACACTAATTAAAAACTTAAATTAATTATATGTTAAATGTTAATGAAACATAACTGCAATAAAAACATGCAAACTTGATCCAATAAATGTACAAAATTGTACTCCAACGGGTTTTTCTTGCTTTTTAATGAGAACAGTGAACTTTGAACTTGTGCGAGTTCTGAGGTCAATGACCTCGGAACTCTCTTCTCGGTGCGAGCATATGAACCCAAACCCAACAAAGCTGCAAAATCGCAAAACTCACTCGACTCGTGTCTTTCATATTCGAGCTGGAAAGAAAAATATTGGAAAGTTATTTGGAAGTGCGAATTTTAGAATTTAGCAAACTGGAAAATTGATTCCCCTTTGGCATGGCTTCTGGAAATGGACACCCCATTGGAAATTTCCAGTGGGAAACACGACCCTCCTCAAGTGACCCTCTTCGTCAGCACCGTGTAAAGGGAATTCGACCATCAACAATAACAGTGCAGGAATCATTCGACCCCCCGGAACCATCATCTTCCAGTACTTCAACTGCAAACTCCAGACAAATGAGGTCCAGCGTAAATTGCTTCCGTAGGCTCTCAGGTGGTGTCAGCTTTTACTCACCGGATGCAACGTATTTGCAAATGGAAAGTCCAGAAGCACCGAGACCCAAAGCAAGAACTTCTAGTCTTCCTGTCCAGCAACTTCAAGCTTCCAGAGCTTTTCCAGGAAGCCAATTCCCACAGCAGCAGCGAATGGAACAACCACCTGACCCCGATGCAAGTGACGACAATGACGAGCCTCACGAAGTGATTACTTTGAGTGACGATGATGATTTAGTGGTCATTGAAGAAGGAGGATTGCACCGTTTGTTTCCAAATGAGCCGGTACTCAGCGAGACCTTCACCAATTATTTGCAATCGTTGAGGACAGAGGATCCTCAGAAGTATATTGGATTGTTTCGAGACCCACCTCGGAGGGTAATTAAATAATAATCATATTTATACTTCAATAATACATTTTTATTGTGACAAATGAGCATGTCAAATGATTGCTACTCGTCGTACAAGTAAAATTTAATTTAATAAAAAATATTTCCCCAAATTATGCCTTTTCAGCTTCACCCCATGACACTCCACTCGTCTTGTTTTGTGACTGTCAATGATCTTCGAAACGTACATGATGAGCTAAAGCGAATTTCCGAAAAGAATCCAAATCCTACTATTCCGAAGGCGACGGGCAGTAGTACATATCCTGGATCATCATCATCAATGACATCAATTGAACAGCTTAGTATTCATGAGTATTTAATCAGTCATATTTTACGAGCAAAGGAAGTTTGTTCACTGGAATATCAGAAGAAGAAGAAATCTGGATCAGTGTACAGTTTGCAAGAATTAGTCATGCCACGCGAGAGCGAAATTGCGACTGAGAGCGTGTCCTGGCAAACTGCTATATTTAATGATTTGTACAAACGGACCTTGATGACTCCACTGATGGTGGAGAAGCGAAACGGAGGATGTCCACCTAGTGGAAATGGAACGCGGAAACGAAAGCGAATATGTACTTCGAAAAAGACTACACCAACTTGTTCGGGAGACGTCATCGAGGAATTTGTACACCCAACCTGTTACTAGAGTAAGGCAAAGGCAGTACAGATTCAGATACCTAAATAGTGAAAATGAAGATTTTAAAATATTTGTTTACATTTATGTGTATGATAGTATGATTCATAGTATTTTATTCAATACAGACATCAAAGTAATTATTGTAAATAGTAAAAATATGCCATAATTATATATTTCATGTGCATTTTCCTCCAATAAAACTTTTGTTTTCAATGAAAACATCTCAATGTAAATGAATAATATGTACACGCGCTTCAAATGTACAAACTTTTACAATGCGAATATATACATACAAGTATAAAGGATCCGGATGCGAGTCCAAGTCTAACTTATAATTGAGGACGAGCAGGTGGACATTGGGCGAGTCACGATCAATAAAAATACGGTTTCCACTCTGTGCCATGCTTATTCATTAGTTGAGCTCTCTCTCTGTTTGATCAATAGATTTACACTTGATTGGATATCTATAACTCAAAGTATAAAATCCAGTGTATGCATATTCATTGACTCATATTGTGAATTGTTAATAGCTCCTGGCAAATTATGCTGTTGTGCCTTAACTAATTTTGTTTAAATGCCAAAGCATGTCATCGACAGACTTTAACGAGTCTTTAGTAAACAAAGAGATGTTCTCCAGCGAGGAGGAAGAGCTTAGATTCAGTGAAAGTGAGGATGACTCCAAGTCGAGAAAGCTTCTCCACAAAAACTCCATTTACTCGAGTAGACGAGATTCGAAAAATCCGTTACTCGCACCAAGAAAGTCTTCCACCTCAGGTATCAAACGAGGCACGCTCGGCACAATTTCCTACGAGCTGTCACCACCCTCGTCGGACGCCGACTCCTCGTCAGATTCGGAGAAGGAAGAGCTCTCCGATAGAAAGGCGTCGTCGCCTGATTTACCTCCCGAATTCTGGCAGGTTCAGAAGCTCATGAAATTTATGAAGGCTGGGAATCCAACAGCGACCATTATCGCCTTGTCATCACTTCGTGACAGTGATCTCACGGATGAGGTGATACAGAAAGCTATCAAGGAATCTGGAGGAATTGAAGTTCTCCTCAATATTTTGGAAACGGAGGAATCCACTAGCAAGCGAGCTTCCCTCCTTGCTCTAAGAGATATCACCTCAAATAAAAAATTGTGCCGGTTGTTGTTCAATATGCGGGTAAATTGTACTTGCTCCTTCAGAAATGCTCCTTTGGTTTATCATAAACCTTCAATTTTGTATCCGACAAATGTATTTTTTTGTTGACAGGGCCTCGACACTCTGATCCCTTGTTTGGACGAACCTTCCAAAGAAATCAAACTTCTAACGGCAGAAATTATTTCCAAAATTTGCAACATTCGTAAAGCTCGACGAGCAATGAGAAAAAGCCAGGGTATCCAACGTCTTGTACGTGGAAAATGAAGGATAATAGTCATGATTGCTTCAATTAAAATACTTACAAATGAAATTTATAATCTAGGTTGACATGCTCGACACAGATGAAAATGATTGGGATGTCGCCAGATGTGGTGCAAGGGCGATTTGGTCACTGGCAAAGTCCACAAAAAACAAACAGGTAGAAAAGCATTTAAAAAATATAATTCACATAATTTTAATTGCCACTTTGAGTTAGGCTATTCGAAAGGCTGGTGCAATACCATTGTTGGCCAAGTTGGTCCTAGCTCAGGACACAAGTCTGGTGGTTCCAGTTGTTGGGATACTTCAAGAATGTGCATCGGACCCTACTTTCCGAACCGCAATTCGCACTGAAGGACTACTGAAGCATTTTGTGGACAGTCTCTCCAGCGGCTGTGCAGATTTGGTCCAATTCTCTGCTAAAGCTATTTTTATGGTAAAAAATCACAGAATAACTTGATTTTTTACTAATACGTTTTTAGCAAATAATTGTAACTCGACACATTTCTGATTGCAAGTGTGCGAAAGACGAGGAAGCCAGGGAAATCGTTTATGATCTGGGAGCTACGGAGCCACTGATTTGCATAATTCAAAGCCCTGATCTTCGTCAAAATAAGGTAACTTTCCTGACTGAGGCTACATTTTGATAACTTTCACTGAAATTCAAAACTTTCGTACATACTTCAGCCACTCCTTGCAGCCGCAACAGGGGCCATTTGGAAATGTAGCACGGTAATCTTCCAAAATGCTAAGCCACAAGAGGTCATCGTCGATGAAGCTGGAACAGAATCTACAAAAGAGACACCCACCCAAGGACTCGTCGGTTTATTAGCCACCCTCCTTGAGGGTGAGCCAGAGGAGATACTTATCAATGTTTCTGGAACCTTATACATCTCCCTACGTACTGATCTGGCCTGTTACGTTTCCATTGTCAAGAAAGCGGATATCGCTCGCAAACTTATTGCTCTTTTGAAACTAGACAATGAGGTGACATTGTTGAGTTTTGATAACTGATTCTCATTTTTATCGAGAAGTGAAGATAAATATTGACCATTTTAGGATCTACTTGTGAATGCAACTCGAGTTGTAGGCGAACTTGCTATTGACGAGGAGGCTCGTATGGACATGGAAAGAAAGGACGGATTCCGACTGGTGTGGTCACTTCTGAAGCATTCGTCGGTGCGAGTTCAAGCCAGTGCGGCGAAGGCTATATGTCCTTACGTGGAGAGCTCAAAGGCAAATTTATATAAAATATACAATCACAATGCGAATTGGAAACCAATCATAAATTAATTCCAAAAATATATTTTCAGACGTCGGCTGAAATGGTTCGTAATTATGTTGGAGGGCTGGAGGCCCTTGTTCAGTTACTTGGCTCCAGTGACGTTGACGTTAGATCCGCAGTCGCTTACGCGATTGGATGTATTGCAAGAAACCCCGATAACTTGGCCATCATGTCTGACCATGCGGTTGTCCAGTATCTAGCTAGACTGGCTCCAACGGTAAAAGAGTGTTGCTGTGAAAGTTTGAAGCATGTTTATAAACGGACTTCGTTATTTTTTTGTTTGCAAAATGATTGGAATGGTCGGTTTTTGTATTGTATTCAAGCCAACTGCACAGGATGACGAATTACGGGAATGTCTGGCTACAGCGATTGCACGGTGTTGTCCTTGGGACGAAAACTGCAGTGAATTTGGTGACCTCAAAGCAGTTGCTCCAGTTTGCAGCTACTTGAGCTCCCCAAGTCCCCGAGTGCATCGAGCTGCTGCAAAGGCTTTGCATGCTTTATCTGCTGATCCACGAAATTGTGTCACAATTCATCAGTGCGGTGTTGTTCCCGCACTCATCGTCATGAGTGGATCACTGGACGAAGAGTTGCGGTATGCGGTTGCAGGGATTATGGCGAATATAAGGCGTCTCGCTTTATCGGCCGAGAAGATTCGACTTCTTTAAACTACCAAAGGATATTAAACTTGTCGAAAAATAGTACAACACCGAAAAATCAGTGGAATATTTGCAAGTGCAATTAATTTTAGTGCCTCTATGTCTGAATGCATGTCTGTTTGTCAAATGACAAATGTTGAAATAAATTATGCCAGAAACACAAATCTGCATAATGAAAATATCAAATCAATAATGAGTCAGAATACAACGATACTATAAGCGTACTATCCTCGAAAGTGAGCAGCACCTTGTCACAGTTGAAAGGGGCGTGTATCGATGTCCACGATTAGATCACTTGATGGTCTCAAGTAGCCCCTTCCTAATACCTTGCTCCATATAGGGTCATGATCACAAACTGGAGTTACTTCTCCACCTCCAAAGTCACGGCCCATTTCGTTTTTGTCAGCTTTCAAATAACATTGTGTCATACGTACGTTTCATCAGATCTGACCTGGTTCGTGGTAAAAGTCAATAAACAACCTCACGAAGACTATTTGGATTCGACCTTGATCATAAGGATCTGTCGACGACTCTTGTACTCGTGATATCATGAGGTGTCATCACTTGCCAAATCAGCGAAGTAATTTATTATATAATACTGGAGTGAATGGTGCTCTGCTGGTGCTGTTTTAAAAAAATTACTTTTGATCTTGTACTTGGAAAGTATATTTATTTATCTAAGAACGAATAATTATGAATGCTTTAAAACATAAAATTCAATCATCTTGTATACCACACACGCATGTGTGTCGATCCATTTGAGTGCATTCTCAAACATGCGTAACTTAACTTTTAGGACTTTTGTCAGACCTAAATGAAGACATGTCTCTTAAAATATTCCAGAGATTAAGCATAATTTATGTACTTAGACTAGCGATAATCTCTGCAGCATTAGTAACATAATCCATTCAACCAAATCTCAAGTAGTGGCATATTTTTACTCTTTGGCATAATTGCATAACCCCTAAAATTGCCCTTTTCATATAAGTTTCACACTTTGGTGAACGTCCGCCGTAATTTACGAGTGAAGTTTATCAAAACTGAAATGAAAAGGAGATTGCATGAGAGTAAGTATGTACATAATTTTATTCTGGATATGGAATAACTGACGCTCAATTTTTATGTTTTACTTTTCTCTCTTCACTC
Organism: Heteromurus nitidus; assembly: GCA_034687055.1. Classification (NCBI taxonomy): domain Eukaryota; kingdom Metazoa; phylum Arthropoda; class Collembola; order Entomobryomorpha; family Entomobryidae; genus Heteromurus; species Heteromurus nitidus. Next base: position 30,981 of record JAQFZW010000882.1, on the reverse strand, counting down.
TCTTCGCAGCTGCCAAACTATTAAAGTGTTCCATTCCAGTGCTATATTATCCTCACAGTTCGAGAGCGAAATTTCTGGGCCAAAAAATGGGCACCGTTAAAAGGAAAATAATTACGACTGACAAAGCTCCAGTTCCAGTGGTGCCCTTAAGGTATGAAAACATGGAAGAATATAGTTTGATTCAAAAAAATATGCTTCAAAATGTTGAATTCCAAAAATGAAAAGGACGATTTATATTTGAAGTCAAGCCGTTCAGATGGACAACGTTCTCTACATTTCCGGTCAGTTGGGAATGACCACAAATGGAGATTTAGTGGAGGGGTTCGAAGCACAAGCTCGTCTAGCGTTGGATAACATTGGTCATGTTCTGAAAGCAGCAGGAGCATCGTTCAAGAATAGTAAGAACAAGAACTTAGATAAGCATTTTAAAAATACAAGTTCAATCATTGAAAATTATTTTGTGATTTTAACCATGCTAATTTCTAGTCTCAAAGATGACCGTGCTTCTTCAAGACATTTCCCAGTTTGGAGAAATGAACAAGGTTTACGCGGACTGTAAGTGAGCATGCTTTCAGCTCAAAGATTTTATTATGAACAACTATTCAAAAGTTGTAATTGTGTTTCACATAGATTTCACGAAACCATATCCGGCTCGCACTGCTTACGAAGTGGCTAAGCTCCCAAAGGTACATTTGTCAATATGAGTATACAACATATTTTACTGATTTTTTTGGTAAATTGAAAAACTTTTCCAACATTTGCTAATTTAGGCTGGAGGGCTAATTGAAATCGAAGCGATTGCTGTTCTTGGTGAAGTGATAGACGTTGAATAGAAAACAATACACTGAATCATCTCCAAAATAGTGGTTTCGTTTAACTATATTCCATTTTCAAGAATAAAACTCATTTGCTGCAAGCTGCAATCTTATTCTGAGTAGGTGAATATGATGCATTTATACTGGAGCATTTATTTGATTACTTCAATCAACATTGAACATAATTTTTCAAGTTGTAATGCATCGAATCTTCAGTACTTCGTGTTTAAGTGAAAATCTTGGTTGTTTTTATTACGGACTGCAGACAAGATGTAAAAATATTGATAAATTGCATTTGCAACGACAAAAATTCCACACGCTTTCCAACTGTTCTCGACCGCCTCCACCTCTCATGCACATTATATTCTTTAATTTGTCATTCACGTTTATCCAAATTGAGAACCTAAATTTTGGATGCGGGGAAACCATTGTCGTGCAGATACGAATCAACTAATCTATCTACTCGAGTGACATAAATTCAAAGATAAAAACAGCCCAGTTCATCCATTGTAAACTAAATTATCAGCACGAATACAAATATCACAAATCCTTTGCATATAAGTGTTCATATTGAATTCGTACTGATGTTAAAACTACACGAAATGATTTTTTTTTCATTTTGACGTCTGTGGAAGCATGCATGCATATTACAGCGGCATATAGCATTGTGATTTTTCCAGATTCTACACTGCCCAGTCAGCGGATAGGTATATCGAGTGTAATTTAAGTAACAAATTAAATCCGTTATTTTTAGAATCGAAAATAATTGTACAAATTATTTCAGAAAATACATTTCAAAATGCCGAAAGCAAAGTACGCAGACAACGATCTCAACAGAAAGCTAGGGAGGGTAGGTCTTCCAATTGGGGCAGCTGTAGCTAAAACTTCAGCAACTGCCAACAACAGCAAGAAAACAACGGTCACTTTTCGTGATAAAGTTGAGCAAAAGTTTGTTGTGAAGAAGAAGCTTACAGTTACCAAAACTAAGCAAATCCAAACCACAGTGAAACAAAAGAAACCTCCACAAAAGAAGAAAACACAATCTGGTAATAGTAAAGAAGCAAAAAAGTCAAATCCCAAGAAGAAGGCTACCACCAACGCATCTGGAAGAGGCAATAAATCATCAGTTTCTTTTGCATTTACTTTTAACTAGTGCTTTTCATAATTTTTAATGAAGGTGGAGGTGAGGAGTCGAGTTAATGCCTACTTAAGACAGTATAATATAAATATAAAAAATTTGTGCATTTAAGCTCCTGTAAACTTATGCAACTAATCTAACTGCACTCGTTAACCAAAGTATTATGTTCTGTTTCCTGAAACCATAATAAAACCTGTTTTCAACTTTTTTAGCTTTTGATTTTTATCCGTGAATTATTCCTGCAAGCACATCAACGCTACCAACTAAACAAAGGACTAGACGTTGAGTCGAGATGTATGTTGAAGGGAAAATTCCAAAATCCATACTAATTTCATACACAACTCATAACTTATTTTCGTGTGGAAAAATTGTTAGTTGAGTTGGATTAAAGTTGACCATAGTCTACGAAAGCGAAAACAACGTCTGCACCTGCACTTCTCTTATATCTGCTACCTATATTCTCCTCTTTGTACTAGTATGGAAACATATCTGATGTGATTCCCAGACATGAAATCTAAAGTCTAGGAAATGCAAAACGATAAGCTTATTTTTTTGTGAAATGAGAAAATGAACTCTTCCGTGCTTGCATTTGGGTCGAGGAGTGTTACTTTTGTAACATGTGCGGTTTTGTCGTGTAAAGGACTTCAGTGCTGGAACAAGTGCAAATGGGAGATTTTGTTGCATAATAAAACTTTAATCCGAGTATATAATCTGATGGATACTTTACCGTTCTTTGTAATTCTAAACCTTCTTCGGTTCACAAACGGGGAAAGGGTTGTCACAGACTTGGAGCAGATCCCAGAAGGAGTTCACATCGACTACTCTTACAATGAGACAAGAGAATCTACAGAAGGTTTCATAAGTGTAGCTGGATGTCCAAAGTAAGGACATTTCAAAACTATAAGCTCTATGCGAACTTAGTTTTCCCAGTAAATCAATAGTTGATTGTGATTTCAGATCTTTGAACGGTTATCCTTGGGTAATTTTCGGAGAAACGGAACCGCGCTGCTATCTTGTGGGAGAGTCAGGCCCTTGCGACCCCCATACAAAACTTCACATGATGAAAGATTCCCAGGTTGGACTATGCAAATTCCCTTCGGAAGATTGCGAACCTGAAAGAGGAGACAGACCACCGAGACCTGAACATCCGAGATATACCTTCTGCATTCCGAAAGGGGCAAAATGCCACGAGCTGTTTTATGATAATGTTGAAAATCGTGCTTATCCTCTGTATACTTCGCAGGTTTGCTAAGAATAAACTATGACGCTTCAGCTATAAAATCTATTTTTTTTGTAAAATGATTGATTATTGTGGCAGGGACCCTGTGAGTCACCAAAAAATTGGCCTGAGCCAGACGATGCGGGAGGAGTGCGGTGTGCTCCTAGACAATGTCCGGAAGGACTTAATTTGATCACGAAGGAATCTGACAAGGAAGGTCAAGTAGAAGATGAGTCTCTTCCTTGCTGTATTCGGAGGATGCCTATATCGGGGCAGACGGGAGTTTCACATTTTGAAGTAGCCGAGTGCCCGGATGGACAACGTTACAGTGAAGTGATGCAAAGATGTTATGTTCCGGTCGAGGATACAGAGTTTGTGATTGGGTAGTACCATGAGCCTGGATAAGATGGTATTGTACTTATTACAATTACAAGTATTGTTTGATATTAATAGATTTTTGTTTGAGTGCTGCCTAATTGCTCTCAACTAATTCAAGAGTCATTTTAAAATTATTCTTATTTGATGTACTGATCTGATAATACAATGTTCGCTGGCTGCGTTTTAAATGACACAAATAAATGTATTCAATAAAATTGGAATTTCTTTCTTTCGAACGTCTGAAGAAGACTAATTTATTAGGTGGACACATGACTGATGCATGAAGGCACTCGGCTTTTATTTTAGTGCTTAATATAATCTGTAAAACACTTAACTCAATAAATAACTCCACAAACCAATCAAGTCTGTGAATCAAATCTGTTCAGCATATATTCATCTTCAATTTATTACTTCGACCTTTGAGTGGTCAACAGATGCAAACAGCGATCCGAGGATCAATACTCGCATTCACATTATATTTTGATATAAAAACGATTTATACAATGCACATATCATTTGATGACTGAGAACATCTTTATATAGATCAAGGATCTCGAGATTTTCTGACTCAAATGGAATATTCATGTCTAATGTCTCGCAATAATAATATTCTGACGACGAAGACAAATCCTCCAAACCAGAGGTTATCTTAATGATCCAGAAGGAGAAGGAATGAACAGAGCTCTTTCATGGATTTCATATTTTCGAAAGTCATACTGACAAATTCCAGTTTTGTTGCTTTTGAAACGTTTTCAACGGAATAAGAAACGTTTTCTGAAGGGTGAGCAACCTTGATTAAAAGATGACATGACGTTGCTGTAAGTACTTATTAATACTCCAGAAATCCACCAGTTCATGTCATTCCAAGTTCATCTTCACAAGCTGCCACACACCAAATCCAAGTCACCAAAATGAAGTTCAAAGTTGGCATTTTCCTTATTTCCCAATTACTTTGTAGCCTTAATTGTTCAGCTACGCTGCGGTCATCTTATGGCGAGCCATGTCATAAAACGAAGAGATGTGAAACAAGAGCAATGCTCACTTGTTCCAGTGGCATTTGTCAGTGTCTCATGCAAGACTCGATGATATTCGACGGAGGAAGGGAATCTTGTGTGGCGTTGGCTGGAGAGAAATGCGTCTACACAGCCGTCGAAGGGGACCGCAGCTGGACAGAACAAGTTCCCTGTATTGACAACGCCGAGTGTTCGGATGGAATTTGCACTTGCGTTACTGACTTTTACGAACTTGGTAATGGAACATGTGCAGAGAAAAGTGTGTATGGGGCATCTTGTGATACCTCAGCAAAAGATAATCTGTGCAAGACACATTTGAGGTGTGGAAATAAAGGAATTTGCGAGTGTGACGGGAGCCGACTGTATGACGAATCCCAAAACATTTGTGTACTTTTCGCTGGATCTGTTTGTGATCCTGGTGTTGACAATAAATGCGTAAAGAATGCAATGTGCCAGTCTGGAATGTGTTCATGCGTTGGAACTACTTTTCAAACTGTGAACGGAACCTGCGAAGAGAAGAGGGATTATGGTGGTGAGTGCTCACAATCAGGGATGTGTCGTACCGACAGACGTCTTCAATGTGGGACTTCAGGTCGCTGTGAATGTGGAGAAAATTTGGCTTACGACAGGTCAGAAAGTAGATGCTTAACTGCAGCAGGTGGAAATTGTCAACAAAGCGGTCATCAGAAATGTATTGAAAATTCGGACTGCAACTGGCGACACGTTAAGGGATCGCACATTTACGCATGCACTTGCCGAGAAGGGCATTTTGAAACGTCATTCGGAACTTGTGAGCTAAAACGGGACTATGGTGAGCTATGCGACGAGACTAGCGACTGCAATGAACGAGGAACGTACATGAGTAATGTCGGTCACTACGCCAAAACACATTTCGTCTGTAACAAAGGAAGATGCGACTGCGACCTATCCTCTGTGAGGAATAATGACACCGATTTTCCTAATATTCCATTGCCTTGTCCACCTGAGTTTGGACCGACGTGTAACTTTAGGAAGCATCCTTGTCTCCTGATGAGTGGGATCAGATGTGACAAGAGCCAAAAGAGAGATGGGTGTGAGCCGAATGCAAACTGCGAGGGTCCATTTGAGCAATTATACGACAACAGTGGTTATGGTTATTATTATGAAAGTGGAACTTGCCGTTGCAAGAAAAATGACTACCTGAGTTCAAGGAGAACATGTCAACCGAAGAAAAATTACGGTGCAAGTTGTTTCGCAAATGAAGAATGTGATGAAACACAAGATTTGAGTTGCGATTCGAATGGAGTTTGCAACTGTGACGAAAACTCGATTCTTAATCCCGATCCAGATGCGACATCAACAAGATGCTTACGTCGCGCCGAGTCTTGGTGTAGCGGTGACTCCCATTGTGTTCCAAACTCAGACTGCGACCTCGTTAATAGACATAATTGCAAATGTCGGGAGTATGCAACTAGCCTTCACTCTGCAGGTTATTGTCATAATAAACTGGGCTCTAATTGTACCAACATCTACCTCCCACGGTCACAATTGACCTGCGAGGGCGGACTCTTCTGTTTGAATGATGTTTGCTCTTGTCTCTATCCGGATCATCAAGTTTACCAAGAAACCTCTGGAAAATGTGAGAGTTTGATTGGAGGTCCTTGTAACAAGACTGAAGATTGCGTGGAGAATGGAAAATGTGCGAATGAGAATGGAGTCAAGTTTTGCAGATGTACATATGGCTTCTCTCCTGTGGACAGACAATGCGACCTTGCCTACGGGCAGACTTGTAGTAACTCCAAGCTCAAGTGTGACCGATTGGCACCACTTCGTTGTGGAATTGGAGGAAAGTGTGAATGCCACGACTTTCAAACTTACGATAAGGAGAGTGGAAAATGCAGAGGATTAGTTGGAGCGAAATGCGACGTGGTGAAAACTCACTTTTGTGGGATTGGGTCTTCGTGTAAAATGTTCCGGAGTTCGGGAAAGAGCTATGGGATATGTGTGTGTGACTCTGGAATGTATCCCCAGGAGGACAGGTCATGTAATGTAACCGCCCTGGTTGTTGCGGATATTGAAGAAACTGAAGCTCCAGCGATTGAAACGGAATCCATTGATGTTATTGTTGGTGACAATGAGGGTGACACTTCCGGCCAATAACGCATACTCTTGCTTGTATAATATGTTTACATATTATTATAATTATGAATACGTAAATGAATACTAAATGTTTTATCTGTTATTATATGATTCAATTCAATGTAATGAAGATGTTTCAACACCAATGCAAAATTGTACTTCTTTATGAAAGCAAACCCTGAAATATTCTGGGTTACTTATATTATTGCTTTTCTCGAGTAACTAAAGATTAGCTTTCCAACAATATATTAAAACCGCTTACATAGAAATTTAATGTAAAGTCTATTGAATATAGGCATTCATTCCAACAGTCACCTTCGCAGATCACCATATACATACACGCATAATTTCATGCTCACACAAGTAATATAATTTTGTGCATGTACATCCAAATGTTCGACGAAATTTATCCTGGCTATTTTAAGACTAAAATCAGTTACAAACTAGCAAGCAGGTGATATGCCAGGAACCAGAAAGAGCAAACGTTGGAGATTGCAATTGCTGGATGAAAATCATACATGAGAATCACATGTTTTTTGCTGTTGGAGACTTACGATTCGTTTTCAGTGGATTCAAATGAATGGTCGAAAATCGGAACTCAACATCACATTCTCAATTTTGGGACATAATGTGGAATGAGTTGTCTCTTCAAGCTCACTTAACCTTGAGATGGTATATGCGTATGCTCAATGTAACATTGCAAAATGAACTCTGATAACCACGGACATCCTTTTTAGTATCTAATCAATTTCCGCTCAAGAATGTTTCACACTCCCAACCCTAACTTAAGGATCATATTATATATTCATTTCCAACTTTGACTTCACATAGAATACCCTACTAAATCCTTCTGCTGCTAGATAAATTATTGTAGCGAAATGAAGAACTTCAAATTAGAAATTGCAGTTCTTCTACTCTGTCAAATACTTTTTGATATAAGATTTGCAGCTTCGGAAAGGTCAACTTATGACGAGCCTTGTCATAAAACGAAGAGATGTGAAACAAGAGCCATGCTCACTTGCTCCAGTGGCATTTGCAAGTGTCTCATGGAAGACTCGATGATATTCGACGGAGGAAGGGAATCTTGTGTGGCGTTGGCTGGGGAGAAGTGCGTCTACACAGCCGTCGAAGGGGACCGCAGCTGGACAGAACAAGTTCCGTGTGTTGACAATGCCAAGTGTTCGGATGGAATTTGCACTTGCGTTACTGATTTTTACGAACTTGACAATGCCACCTGTTCAATGAGAACTGCGTATGGGGCATCTTGTGACACCTCAGCAAAAGCCAACTTATGCAAACAGCATTTGTCATGTGGAAACGATGGAATCTGTGGGTGCTCCGAGAATCGATTGTATGACGAATCTCAAAACACTTGTGTACTTTTCGCTGGAATCATGTGTGATCCTGTAGCGGATAGACGATGCGTGAAGAACGCAAAGTGTCAATCAGGCATGTGCTCTTGCGTTGGGAATTACTTCCAAACGGTGAACGGAACCTGCGAAGAGAAGAGGGATTATGGGGACACATGTTCGCATTTGGGAATGTGTCGATCCGGAATACGCCTTGAATGCGGTCCATCCGGTCGCTGTGAATGTGGGAAAGATCTGGCCTATGATGAGTCAGAGAATGCTTGCGTAACAGCAGCAGGTTCGGATTGCCAGCGAGTTCGTTTGCCGTGTGTAAGGAACTCTGAGTGTCAAAGCAGAAGTCCATACAATCTGTGCATTTGCAAAGATGATTATTTTCAAACGACTCAAGGAACTTGTGAACCAATGCGGGACTACGGCGGACTATGTGACGCAAACAATGACTGTAAAGAGTCCATAAGGTATGGGTATCATCAAAGTCAGAACGTCAAAACGAACTTTGTCTGCAAAAATGGACAGTGTGAGTGTGACGAAACCTCCGTGAGGAACAACAACACATTTGATAATAACATTTATCCGTGCTTACGTCTAATCGGACAGACATGCGCGCCAAGCGAACGGCAAGGTAGGATGTGTGAACCATTTGCACGTTGCGAGCAGTTTCCCGGCGATTGGTCGGACAACGGAGTTTGCCGTTGCATAAGTACTCATTACGCCAGTCGCAACGGGACTTGCGACGGTAAGAAAAACCACGGAGAAAGTTGCGACAACCCTGAAGCATGCGATGAGAAGCAAGATTTGAGTTGTGGCTTGAACGATATCTGTATCTGTGACGGTAAAACTGTGATTCATCCCGATCCGAATCCCAGGTATGGTTCCATAAGGCGATGCTTACGAAGACCCCTGTCATCATGCACAAGTGACTCTGACTGTGTTCCAAATGCGGTCTGCTCTGAAGGAAGCTGCACATGTCGGGACTACGCTACAAGTTCCTACACTGGAGGCTACTGTCATATTAAAGAGAATGAGAATTGCACGCACATTTCTATCCGGAACTCATTTCCGACCTGCGCGAGAGGACTCCTCTGTTTGAATAAAGTTTGCTCTTGTCCCCATCCAGATCATCAAGTTTACGATGAAACCCTAGGAGTATGTTCAAGCTTGATTGGAGGGCCTTGTAACATGACCAAAGACTGTGTAAAGAATGCAAAATGCGTGAATGAGGATGGAGTCAAATTTTGCAGATGCAAAAGTGGTCTTACTCCAGTTGACAGACAATGCGACCTCGCATTCGGTGAGAATTGTAGTAACACCAAGCTCAAGTGTGACCGATGGGCACCACTCCGTTGCGGAATTGGAGGAGACTGTGAATGCCACGACTTTCAAATTTACGATAAGCAGAGTGGAAAATGCAGAGGGTTGGTTGGAGCAAAATGCGACGTTTGGCTGGGACCTGGATAGTTAACGAAAACTGACTTTTGTGTAGACGATGCTTCCTGTAAAGTATTCCGGACTTCGGGAAAGAGCAAGAATGGGATTTGTATGTGTAACCCTGGAATGCATCCTCAGGAGGATAGGTCGTGTAACAAAACCGCCTTGGCTGTTGTTGCGGATATCGAGGAAACTGATTCTTCAGAGCCTGATCCTGAAGAATACACTGATATTATGACCAGTGGATTCGTCGATGACGATTAGCGTAACAATTCCGGCCAATAAAGGCGAAATATATATGTTTTTGATATCTAATTAATATTATTTCCTAATCTAAGTTTATGAATCAAGCTGTTTAGTCGTTGTCTTTGAATTACTCTTTTCACAATAATTATCGTCTTTATTATGAAGTTTAATGTGAATGAAAATATATTTCGTGTTATAGAATCAGCCGTGTCATACATGAATAAATATATAATTACCAAAAACCGAAAAGGAAGCTGGACGAGCTACGCTTATAGCGTGTGGTTCAATCTAGTTTGTTTAAATGAGTCAGGAATAGGCTCAATTAATCGATTGTATTATTATTCCTTCGTCCTGAAACGTTGTAAAAATTGACGCGTAGAAAAATAACTAATTACCGTAGCCTCTTCCAATTATGCTTAAAGTATCGAACCTTTGACCTTCCAAACTTGGTATAAGTTGGCCATGTTTGAGAAACATATTTATCGGACGATTGCTATTCGACGACATTCTGGATAAGCATATTGTATGATATCCGCTCCCAATGTTCGCAAGGGAATAGAATCAAGTACTACGCTGATACGAATTTTAATTGAAGAAAAAACAACCTTCCAATTACTAAAACTGCGGGACAAAGTATAACTATATTTATTCTCAATTTTCGAGCCGGCATTAAACATGCAGAAGCTTACCGAAAATCGTTACCATAAATGATGGAAATATTATATGAACCTTATTCCACATGGATATAAAATTACACTCTTTCATCTCTTATATTTCGTACTCTGGCTGTTTTATTGGAAATTGGAAAGGTACTCCAGCAAAATATTACACGCAAAATGACTAAAAAAATGACGACCGATTCAATATTTGTAATCGTATCCATTTTTTGCAATCTCATTAAATTGTGGACATGCAAAACATTATACTTGGTCTCATTCTCATTTTACAATAAAGACAACAACAACCCAAGTTGTTTCCTGCTGCCGCGAGTCTCTTAATTGACCTTGAACTGAACAACAGGCGCCTTGTACTTTTACACATTTGCGAGAATCTAATCATTTCATTTCCGCTAAGTAACAAAGACATATTCGCATCCTCAATCCTCACCCAGCTCACACTTTCGTAACACCAATGACAAAATTACTTGAGAAATGAAATATAGGATGTGGTTTGCATTTGCATGGAAGAAAGAAGATAATATGATGTATTTTTATAATGAGTGAGTGTCCACCTCCAGGTCCAAGACTGATCTTATTACAGAATCCAGTTAGGGCAGAGAGACACGAAAGGGTGGTCGTGATACTAATCGTCAGATTCAGTTCTAATTCAGCAGAAGCAGAGCTTTTCTTACTTCACTCTAGCGAGACGAATCTTGTACGTCCTCTCAAATCGTTAGGAATGAAATTAATCCATAAATTCGTAGGCGTTCTCCAATCACTTTGTCCCCTTTATCCCAGCACAGAAGGATCCCCTTCAGGCCAGCAATGTCAAAAGGGTCAACCGTGTAGTAATTGCGGAGAGGATCGAGTTTACGACGAATCCAAGCAAGCTTTAATTGTGTTGGAAAGCGAGACGCTTATCTTGTTCCAATAACGACGAATGTGTTCCAAATGCGCATTGCAGCGGAAATAAATGCACTTGCCTAGAATACGCCACGAATTCGAGACAAGATGATGGCTACTGTTTTGTAAAGGAAGGCTTCCAATGCGATAGTGACTCGCAGGATCAGAGATTCCAGCGGTGGATTCCAACAAAACAACAACTTGTTTGCCTGGACTTATTTGTACCAGTACCAATAATGAATGTATGTATGTATTTTAGAGCAGGGTACCAATAATGAATGCTCATGTCTCATTCCAGATCATCAAGTTTATGATAGTTCTCTGGAGAAGTGCCTTTTGGTTTAATTGGGGCCCCTTGTAATGCTTCGCTGGAATGTGTGGAGAAGACCGAATGCGGGGAAGATGAGAATAATGGACTTCAAATTTGCAAATGTAAAGGAGGCTTCATCCATATGGACAAACAGTGTGACCTCGCCTTCGCCTTCGGCCAGAATTGCAGCAGTCAAGGTCAACTAAACCAGTCGATTTCCCCAAAAATGCGACAGATGGGCACCACTCAAATGCTCTTCAAGAGGAATATGTGAATGCTCCATGTGAATATGGAGCCAGGTGTGATGTGAATAAGAAGGACGACGGCTTTTGTTCCACTGGATCCTTCTGTAGACCGCCCTTCCGTGGATCGACGAGGGGAGTTGGAATGTGTGTCTGCCAACATGGTTTGAGACTCGATGAGGAAAATAGAAGTTGTCACGACTCAACAACACGAATTACTTAAACAAAAAAATATTTGAACAATAATTAATAAAAATTACTTGTCACCTCTAACAAGATTGACCTATTTTTATTTTGCGTGGAAGTCTCTTTTTCACATCATATAGTCCATATTATATAATGTTTTCAGAAAGAAGTGGGTTGACGCTATCGATGGGAGCGTGTGGCCGCCCACCTGAGGAGGCATTGAGATGATCTTCATACATAATATACCTCGTATCATTTCAATCACACATCATAGATAGATGGGACACAGGATGTGTGTGTTAGTGTGAACTATGAACTGAATCCGATTATATTTTCGCAAAGAAAAAAACACTCTGAGAATCCCTTTGAGAAAACAGCTTCGCCAAAAGAAGAAGCTTCCTCTTTCTATCCAAGAAGATTCCTCTGTCTAAGAAGAAGCTATATAATTTGCATGACAAAAGGAGGAGAAAATATATGAAATGACGTGTGATGGATGATGCCTGTTGATACTTTTTTCCCCTCTTGACGCGTGTGGGATATTTTTTTAGAAAGATGTTCGGATATAAAACTGAAGATTCGCACTTGTTGCAAGAAGCAGTCTCTCACCTGCTCCAGCCTTGTCAACAGGTTGCAAGAAGAATATTTATTCGAGTCCCGTTGAGAGTTGCTTTATGTAAAACACAGAACATATAAATTTTTATTCTCACAAGTTTGCTTCTCAAGTTGCCCCACATACATTTGCTCCCCAATAATAATTCCAGAGAAATAATGTCGGTGTCTCTTGTCCACTTCGCTCAACTCCTCACAATTTCTGTGGTCTTTGTGTCCGGCTGCTTTATCACCAACTGTCCCCCGGGGGGAAAACGTTCAGACTCAGAGGAGAAGACACATCAGGTAACAAATGAGACTCAAACTCAAAATTATATTTAAAAAAAGTTTTTTAAAAGAAGTTTATTTTTTGGGGGTGAATTGTTCCAGTGTGAACAATGTGGACCACCAGGTTTGGATGGGAGATGCTACGGTCCTCAGATCTGCTGCTCGCCTCAGTTTGGCTGTTTGGTGGGGAGTCAAGTGACCGCCCAGTGTCGGCAAGAGACGAGATCTCCATCCCTGTGTCACAATCAGGGGATTGGGTGTGATGGGAGTGCAGAGACGGGGCCCATTAATGGACAGTGTGCTTCTCCAGGAGTGTGTTGTACTCCAGGTATTCAAAAAAAATCCTTTGGTCTTGAAAAGATTTTTTCTTCTTCTTCGAAATTATTTTATTATTTTTTTCCTTTCATTTCAGAAACTTGTACTTTGGATGAGGACTGTTCCTCTCCAGACATGCTTGACAATGGGAAGGGAAGGCAATTGGAAGATGGAGAAAATATAGTAGTTCCTCTCCATCACATTGCCCCTCCGATTGACTTGACCTTTTACAGAAGATTGATTCATTCGAAGGGGTCGAGGCATCAGCAGGGCCCAGGTGGTGGTGGAGTCAACTCGGAATCGTTAGGGATGGAAGTTGTTCCAGTGTCCTCGTCCTCATTGCCCCAGGGGCCACCTATCTACTTTCCCCATGGGTCAAGAAGAGCTGACTACTTCTGAGAGTCAAAGAAAATGTAATTTTTTAAATACAAAAAAACATGATTAAAATATAATTGTCAACAAAAGCTGGAAAAGTTTGCAAAAACGCATATGTCCAGTTGCTTCGAAATTAGTACCAAAAAAAGCTTCTATATAAAAAAAGTAAAATAGATGCGAGGTATTACGGGAGAACGGAATGATTATTCTAAGAATGTGATTATGAGTAAAGAGGTACTTCTTTTCTCCAGGCAGAGGAAATGTCTCATAAAATGAGAAATGATTCAACGTGATTTTTGTCCTTTGTTAAGTAAAAAAAACATCACACCACTCCAGAGTCCAGAGATGTAGTAGCTGCACCATTAGTCAAAAAAGGGTTAGGTAACCGAATACATATGTGGTTTGATGTAATGAAATGGGAACATATGAATATTTTAGACATACATTTGTTCTCGTGGATCAAGTTCCTTCAAGTCATCATTTTAGTCGATTTGTATTCTAGAAAAAAAATATGTATCATATTTTGAGCGTACCTACAATTATTGTCACACGTGTGCTAATAAATTGCTGGCGACGAAGGTTGGAGTAATTTTATTATTGATCTCCTCCAAAAAAGCGTGTCCACTTCAACTCTCCAGTTATATACATGTGGTAACGTGACAGTTTAAAATATTTAATAAAGATATATACAAAACACTCCCTTCAGAAATACACTTTACTTCAAAGAATCTCATATCTCTTGCTTTATTTCATTGTCTACTCTAAATCCTAATGGGCATCAAGTTCCTTCTTTAGTTTCGCTCAACTATCAAGCATATCATCTTTCATCAACACGTTTTTGTCCTCTCTTTGACACATAATTTTGGCCCGTGTTACGCTTAAACTTAAAAACCATCATATCTTTTGTTGCATTTTATTCCTTCTCAATTTCGACAACTTTTTTGTCCAGTCCAGACAGTTTACCGTCGTTTTGTGGTCACCTTTTAAGAATGTCGCTCTTCTCTGGTTGGGTTTAGTTGGAACTGTTGGAATGGCTCATCTGAGCCAGAGCAAATTCATGTAATTACCGTTGTATTTTCCTCGGATGATGATGATGATCCCACTAATTGCCTATAGTTAAGCTGAAGCCTACACCTCTCCTGATTGTATTGTAATGCAGTTTAGCTCATGAATAATAATGGATGCATTTAGCCTCCAATTTATTTGAGCATCATTCTCGCCAATAATACTCTGCTAATAATAATTGCACTTCCAGAACTGGGCATCCTGCAGGTTTTATCTCATCCTTTTTTTATGAAAGTTGCAAAAAACCTGGATGATGTTATTTTGAGAGGCGATTTATATGCTGGAAGGCATCTGGCTTCTCTTCGAGGCTAACGACCTCCATAAATTAATTGAAGTTTTTTTTGTGCAAAAGAAATATTCGCCTAAACAATCAACTCCTCTCTCATTCTCTGGGAGAAGAGCATTCCCTCCAGAGCTTTGTCACTGGATCACTGACCTTCCAGCCTTCTTTATATTTTCCCCCCTCTCTCCAGCAGGATGTACAAACTAGGTGTGTTGGTGGTGTTGAGCGTTATTGCCCCATACTCGTATGGGAACGATGACGGGATTTTTAGACTCTTTTTGGAGGCAACTCCCCGCTTCCCACAGATTAAACCTCCAGAAATCCTCATTCCAGAGGATCAAACTCGGGCGAAGGTTGAGGCGTTGAATGCCACCTCCAACTTCAATCCGACGCCGGGATGCTCCGTGAATAGGACGGACTTGAAGGCGGGCGACTTTGGCATCATTTTAACTCCAAATTATCCTCGGGCATATCCTGCCAATCAGGCTTGTCAATGGTACCTTGAGGTAATATACCCCCGCAGAAAAAAAAACCTGGACAATGTTTTTATGTCAATTAATTTTCAGAGATGAAAAGTTATATATCATTATTTTTTATAGAGTGAACCTGGAACAAGGATTGAGACAACAGTTTTCGACTTGTACACTCAACCTTGGTTCTTCACCTATTTTGACTATGTCCAGTTTACCACAGATGGCAACTTCACAAACGCGGAGAGGTAAGATGAGAATATTGAATTAAAACAGCAGGTGTAAAACAATATCTGGAGAAATTTATACCTTGTCTTCCTCCGTGATTTTGGGTACAAATGAGCTCAGAAAAAATATACATCAAACATAATATTGCTTTTGTGTCTTCTAATCCAGAATGGCTGGAGATCTGAATGCACGCACCCCATTCACAATTGTTTCGAAGGCGAACAAAATGGGGATCAGGTTTCGCTCATCCGCCCTCTTCAACTTCAGAGGATTGAAGCTCCAATACCTGGTACGAACTGGAGCCGATAATAATATTGTGTATAACGACCTCTTTGTTATGGGGTTGGTCGCATCCTGTAAAAAACTGGCAAAAAGTCGGTTTCATAACGATATCACGTTCCACAACGTTATTACTTTTTTCTCCAGGAAATTATTTTTTTTATGCATAACACTTTTTCTCCTTTTATATTTTTTCCAAGGTGAGACCCACGGAAGCTGAAGCAGCTCAAGAGAACTATGTAACTCCTTTCGACGGCATATGCGGCCAAAGTGAGATTCTCGACATGGATGACTCCACTACAAGTCGACCTTCTCACCCCGGCCTCCTTCCAGAGTATCCCGTCGTTGGACCCCAACAGCCACAACCATCCACCTCGACAGAGAATTATTTGAAGCACGTTTTAGGGAACGAAATTCAAGCTGGAGGTGCTCAGTATTTGCCTCAGTTTGTGCCCATTCGAGCTGGAGCAATTGGAAGTGTTGCTGAGGGGCAACGTGACACTCTCGATAATAAGATTGTTGGACCTGGAGAAGCACCTCCTGGAGCCTTCCCTTGGATGGCTGCCCTTCTCATCGATGGGAAACAATTTTGCGGTGGGTCACTCATTGACAATGTTCACATTTTGACTGCTGCTCACTGCACGGATGGCGCTGAGAATATTGTCGCCGTGGTGGGGACGAATAGTTTGAAAAATCCGGATCCTGGAAGGAAAATCTTTAACATTACGAGAGACGGGATTTTCCAGCATCCTTACTACAACCCGAATACGATTGGGTATGACGTCGCCATTTTGAGGTTGCCCGAGAGAGTCGAGTTTTCGGAGACGATCAAGCCGGTCTGCCTGCCAAATAGGTTTTACAGCTCGGATTCTTTTAGGCAGAAGATTGTACGCGTTTCTGGATGGGGCAAACCTGGAGATGGTATTTTTTTGTACAGAAATTCTCATAAATAAGGCACGTTACAATAACATGTTAACGGTTTCTGGTTGGATTTCATTGCAGCTTCTCCAAGCATCAGTTACCAACTGAAGAACGTTACCGTCGCCGTTATGGGCAATGGCCATTGTCGTCACGTTTTCAGAGGACTTGTGACTGGGAACCAGATGTGCACTGCTTCAAAGACTACTGTTTCTCCATGCAGAGTACGACTGATAACCTTTCCTTAAGAACTATTTTTAAATGAAAACTATAAACTTAATTTTTTAATTTTA
This sequence comes from Heteromurus nitidus, assembly GCA_034687055.1. Classification (NCBI taxonomy): domain Eukaryota; kingdom Metazoa; phylum Arthropoda; class Collembola; order Entomobryomorpha; family Entomobryidae; genus Heteromurus; species Heteromurus nitidus. Next base: position 13,854 of record JAQFZW010000882.1, on the reverse strand, counting down.
AACACAGGGCGACAGCGGTGGTCCACTTGTCATCAGACAACTGGCTCCCAACGGACAACCCTTCTACATGCAAGTTGGCATTGTCTCCTTCGGAGGAACTTCTTGTGAGCAGGCGTTGCCCGTGGGCTACAGCAGAATCACTGCTTTCTTCGATTACATTTCGCAAGTGACTGGTCGCGTGTTTTAAGAATATTAAAAAAATATATAGATTTGTGAATTTTGTATTCGAGAGCAAGAGGTTTGGTTATGGTTTGAATATGAGAGATGAAATTATATAATTGGAAATACACGAAATTATTAAAACCACGGTGGAAATGGATATCATAATAAAAAACTTTAGTTATATATTCGTAGTCAATTTATTGGCAAGAAGGTCAATTATAGCACCAATGAGTAATGAGAGTAATAATATTCTTTGAGATCAACTCGAATCCGATTCTGGAGGCTGCTGGAGAATTGAATTTTAAGAGAGGAGCTCGATTTTCTTCAAAATATCGTAAATCGGAGTGGTTTGCTCGTTAAACCTAAAATATGAGTGAAAAGAAATGGATAATTTCTTTGAAAGCAATTAATTATACACAAAATTTAATAAGACATAAAATGACATACTTTGCTATCATCCGCCGAGTATCCTCTGGAGCCTCCAAAGGATGTTGAGTAAGGGGCTCCTTGCACACTAAGCATCTAAATGTGAAGTATTTCACATCGATAATCTCGCCCATGTCAGCATCTACGAAAACACAGAAACACTCATCAATTAAAATATTTATTTTTCCACCATCAACCATTTAACATAATACATCTTTTTAATTCTCAATTATTATTTTTTTTACCACTCCACCCCTTATTGCAAGCCTTGCAATGAAAAGACAATTTGCAAATAGTGTCCCTCTCCAAAGTCTCGAGCTTCTTCCGAACATTAACCAATTTGTACTTGACCACGTTCACAAGTCTCCCATACTTGACGAAGTAGTACTCACGCCGAGCCGTTTTCCCATCTTCCAAGGACACCCGTTCCGACTTGAAGTACAAGATTCGATCCCGTTTCAACGCTGCCAAACTCAACCGGACCAGTTTCACGTCGAACTTGAGGACATCCTGGACTCTTTCCACTGTAACACCTTCAAAAAACATAGATATTCTTTAGAAAACTTAATAACTTACAAATAAATAAATGAATAAAGATTATAAATGTATATGTTAATTCGACTCACTTTCCTCCTTAATTATCAAGTCAATTATGAGCAAATCCTTGGGCTCATAGAAGCACTTCACCACGGTGCGGACCAACGTCCTCAGAACTGTTTTCAAAGTGTCCTCCTCCAACTCCTCCTCCCCTTGGTTTTCAGTTTCCATCATTTAAACTTTAACGATAATATTATTTACCAAAAAAGTTAAATTATCCACGAAATCTCTCTTTTGAAGGAAGTATAAACAAAAACAAAGTAAAGCAGATGTGACCAGGTGCTATTCAACATGCTGAATAGACCACCTGGTCCTATCTATGTTGTATACATATCCCGTCTCCTCCCACAGCAAATTTTCCAGACGTTCATTTCATACATTTTCTGGCAAAATATGTTCACATTTTGCTTCATTTCACTAAAACTTTGTAATTCGATGGAAATGTGAAATGGAGTGGGGTCTGGAAGGGGGGATAATTATGACATCATTAGAACACTTAAAACTGTCCAATTATTGGCGAAAAATCTATAAAAATTAACTATTTGCATGCTCGTCGAATCAAGTGCTAAAAATTATATTTAATGTTCACATAATAAATCATACAAAACATGGAAAAAAAGTAAAGTTAATTGGATGTGGATTAACATTTGTTTAAAGCTATTTTCTATCCGAGGAGGAAGTGGAGCTGTGGCAGTTGACCACTCCCATGAAGAAAGTCGAAGGTTATCGGGATCTTCCCAGTCTCACCTTCCCCAGGTGTAACGACCATGTTTATTGACCCTTTACGGTTGAAATCTAAGTGAACACTGTTGGGTCCCTTCGAAATAGTAAAAAAAAATATATTTAATTGCAAAACTATAGCTCTCTGATTATAAATTATATATTTTAAATAAAGATTTAATATTTACATCAATTACGAATGAAATGTCATGCCAAGAATTCGCCTCGATTTTAATCATTTGTGGTGGGTTGACTCGAACCAACTCCAGTCCCAAAATGTCCTCCTTATTCAGTCTAGCCGTGAACTCATTTAAGATCTGGAAGTTCCTCGGAATTGTCACCGTTCCACATTTGCTCGTCTTCGGAGGGCACAGTTTTGTCACGTTGATCCGGAACATGGCAGAGAATGGATCTCGATACAAAAATGCTTCTCCAGGTTTCCCTTCTCCGTTGTAGATGGGTGGATAGAAGGAAAACCCGGTGAGGTAGATGCTTTGATCTACTCGGAAACTGGTCCAATGTGCAAAAATCCATTATCGTTAGATTTGTATATTTTGTAAATTTCTTTTTAAAAAATTATAATTTTCCCAAAAAATTACCCAACTTTGGAAGAAGCCCCTTCAAAAGAGCGTGTGCTCTCCTCCTGCTTCACTCCTCGGCAAACTGCAAAGTCCTTATCAACCTTCGACATCATCCAAGTTAAATCTTCAAGACTTACACTCAAAGTTTAAAAACTTAAAATTCAAAACTACAATAATTATCGAAAAGTAGTAAATTTGCAGGGAGAATTATACTTCGAATAGAATCATTGGAGCAAACTCACTCAAATTAGTAACATATACATGTGCACATACACTGACAAACTCTTATTATGGAAAAAATTCCCAAAATTTGCGACGAAGCAACATTCTAATGTTTGCTTTGTTGAGTTCATCAGTCATCCATATAAGGGAATATGGGATGAAAAACAAGTTGGAGATTAGGAATATTTAGGATATGAAATGTTTGCAAAGGGTAGAAAATCATATTTAGTTTTATGGATATGGTAATGATAATATATTGTTATTTCATATGCATCCAAATACTTATATATAGCGTCACTCTTTATTACGTAATTTGTAATTGTATTGTTTATGCTCGAAGATCAGAGTCGGCAAATCGTTCATTTACAATAATTAAGAATATGAACTTGGGAACAACCAAACTCAAAAATCCTCCTTTCTCACATTCACTCATTCCAAATATCAAAAATGGAAAAGTGCATTTGCCAAAGAATGCGTCATTATATAATTGCATGCAACCGTATTGTTGCTTCACATCCTTTGAGCAGGTGTTGAATACGAGAAGCATATTATGAGATTGCACAATTTATATGTATTCATCGATGGTGTTGCTCATACTTCCATGTGCAATAAGCCAAACAATAGAGGTGACATTCCAACTGGAAACGAAAGCATAGAAAAATTCTGAAATAATAAAATTATGCATCATGGTTGCATATATTTTCATCCCGATTATTGTGAGATGAAGTAATAATGCTAACGATAGCTGTTGACTATGAAATGAAATGAGAATCTTTCCAAACTTAACCTTGCCTTGTTGTTGTCACTTATTGTCACTATATATAGTTTTTGTGTTTAGGTATTTGCGTCTGGTTTGGGTTAAGATAAAAATTTGATCGACTCCCACAACTCGAGAGAGAGAGCGTCCTCACCTCATCTCGGATGCTGAACCCAGAACAAAGTGAAACACTTGATTAATTATTACTATATTTAATCAGGGTGTGCATCCCAACTGGCACGGTGGTGCGAAATAAAAATCTGCTCTCAGAAAAGTGTTCAACGAACAAAAAAGGACTGAAAAAAATGAAGTATTTTCATATCATTCTCGTTCTCACTCCATGTCTCCTTGTAAGTCATCCAAAAAAATGTTTATGAAAACTCGAACGCTATTATATGAATGGGAATGGAGGGAAAAAATCATGGTGTTTTATTAAATTTTTTAGCAAGTTGGAGCTGACATCTTCGATGAGTTCCTCCAAGCGGAGCCGATCCACCCTGTGATTCGCGTGCAAGAGGAGCCCTTCACGGAAAGTGACTCGAAACTGGAAACAGCTCAGAACTACACGTCTGACTTTACCCCGTTTGAGTGTTAGTCCATACTTGCATAATAAAATTAAAATTAAATACTCAAAAAAAGTTTGTTTTTTAAAATATTTATTTCCTGTCAATTCCTTATCCAGTTTGCAGCGTGAACAAGACCAGCCTCAAATCTGGAGATGTGGGCACAATCACCACACCCTATTATCCGAGAAACTACCCAGGGAGGACGAGTTGCGAATGGAATCTGCAGAGTGAGCCTGGGACGAGAATTGATGCAACATTTTTCGACATTTACACCCAACCCTGGTTCTTCACTTACTTCGATTACATCATGATAGCGAAGAATGGAGATTACCAGCAAGTTGACAAGTATGGAAAAGCTAGACTTTTTTCGAAATAATATGTTTGGCAAAAATGTTTAAGATAATATTCATTTTCTTTTCTTCGTTTGGGAAAGAATGGCTGGCGACATGAATGGGAAGACGCCATTTAGCATCTCGTCAGAAGGGAACAAAATGGGAATTCGGTTCCGCTCTTCCTCCCTTTTCAATTTCAGAGGAATGAAAATTCAATATGTTGTAAGGGCACATAACATTCTCCAGCAAAAAGAGAAAGAAAGAGAAATTCAAAAAAAGACAGAGTTCAGATTGATGCTTCTTTTCTTATTTTTCAAGGTCAAACCAGCCAACCGAGAGGATAGCGAAGTGCAGAAGGAACACCTTCCATTCGATGGTACGAGTGACTAATTTATTTTCGGCTTAATTATTTACTCATTTAATTACAATAATCATTTTGACAGGTCAATGTGGTCTATCAAACTTGCTCCCAAGCTCGCTCGAACTCAAGAACGATGAAAACGAACTGGATAACCATATCATCGGCCCTGGCAAAGCCAGTCCAGGTGCTTTTCCTTGGATGGCTGCTCTCCTCGTTGATGGACGGAGCTTTTGTGGAGGCAGTATCATTTCCAAGAGACATATTCTCACCGCCGTAAACACAAGAATTAATATGATAATTTTTCTATCTATTTAATTGTGATTCATATACACCTTCTGGATTCTGGATGAGACTTTATTGTTTTTTTTTCTTCATTTTTTCTGCATTCGTAAAAAATATATAGGCGCATTGCACCGACGGAGCGAGAAGGATTAGTGTTCTGCTCGGTCTGGAGAATATTAAAGACAAAAGGAATCCTAATCGGCAGCTGTTCAACGTGTCCGCCTTTGACATCCACCAGCATGGCAGCTATAATCCAGTGACGATCAGTCATGACATTAGCATTCTCCATTTACCTTCAGATATTAAATTTAATGGTAGGAAATATTTTGCTTAATTTTTTTGTCCAGATTTTTTCTCTCCAGAAAATAATTGGCTGGCTTTGGCTTATTTTTTTTTAGAAAATGTTCGCCCAATCTGCCTTCCAAATCGATACTTTTTATCGGAGACTTTTAGTGGAAAAGAAGTTCGCGTTTCAGGATGGGGTATATTGAGATAAAATACATTTTTCTAAAAGAATATTTTTCTCCAGAATATTTTGTATAACTTTCATTTCCTATTTTTTTATAGGAAAACCTAGGGATCGTGCTCCAGCAATTAGTCCAGACCTGAAGAACACAACGTTGAGCGTGATGACTAATTCAAAATGCCGAAGACAGTTTAGGGGCCTTGTGAGTGGGAACCTGATTTGCACCGCGACCAAATGGAATGCTTCTCCATGCAGGGTATGCTACAGATATTTAGATGGTACTTTTTATTTTCTCCAGAAAATAAAAATTTTATGGATTAAAAATTATTTTTTAGGGTGACAGCGGAGGTCCTCTAATTATCCAACAAAAGACGCCTAGTGGCCGAGAATATTTTATGCAAGTTGGAATCGTGTCGTTCGGAGGAAACTCGTGCGAACGGGGGATCCCAGTGGGATTCACGAGAGTCACTGCCTTCCTCGATTACATTTCGGAAGTGACGGGAAAATCTTATTATTAGAGTTGCTTTTTTATTCTTGTAATTTGAAGATTGAATAAAATCTGTTTGTCATAAAGAATTTATGAGGAAAAATATGAAAATTTGGTTGTGGAGTTATATGGTGGATGAATGAGGTTCATTTTTTCTTAGACAAATCCGTATCCTCGACAGTTCGGATCCCCATTTCCAGGAGAGATAAATGTCTCCCTCACATTCTCCAGGTCGGAATCGCTCGGCAGCTGGAAGGATGCCATCCCGTTGAGGATGTATTCCTCGCGGAACTCATACTTGCGAACTCGTTTCACTTTCAGCTTTTGCTGGGAGTTGGGTTGTTGCTGCATGAATAACCACAGGAAAATAATAATTATATACAAATTGCATCACAAAAATAGAACGCTTTTAATTAAACATTTAAAAGCTTACGGCAGGGTCCTTCACATTAAAGATATGTTGAAATTGGGTGCCGTCGTCATCCTCCACTTCATCACTGCAGAAAATTTCGTCATCAACTTGATCCTCGTCGTCGGCATCATTATCCACATCGTCCTCAGCAACTGGCTTCACTTTGCTTTTATTTATATGCGATGGTCCTTCCACCTCGACATTTTCATCCACCTCGCCTTCATCCGAGGAAGAGATCCTGTGAGGAGGGGCTGAAGTGAGAATCTCCTCGATTTCAATTTCTTTGTTCTCTTCGTCGAGGTCGAGTGGGAGCCAGGAGGAGCTGCAAGAGATAACTCGGGGAGACTTGGAGGTGGGACGACGACTCCGTTTCTTAGAAGCGAGCTTAACCTCTGTATCTTCACTTTCAGTTTGAGTTGGTCTTGCTGTAGATGGTCTGCTGCTGGAGGAAGAATGTTCTGGAACTGGTTTAATGTCATAAGAAGTTGAGCTTTCTTCAATTGTGTCTGAGGAGGGAGGTGGAGGGCAGTCTTCAGGAGGATTTTGCGGTGGTGCAGAGTTTGGAGCTTTTCCTCTCGAACAAGCTGACCTGGAACGACTTCGACTTCTGCTCGTCGGCAAAGTCGAGCTACTCACGTTCAAATCCAAAATGTGGGGACTTGTTTGCCTTGGTCCAGTTGCGGTAGCGGTCGGGTTGGGGTTGGGAACAGAATCTTGGTGATGTGAGGTAGGCACGTACTCTGCAGTTCGGCACCGTCGGGTCTGGTGTCCTTCAATGTCCATGAATCTACTTTTAATATTCTCCAGTTTTGAGGAGGGTGGTGCAACTGCCTTCGGTCCTCGGAGGAGAATTAGTCTCAGCGGCTTGAGAACTCTTTCGATCATTCCAGGTCGGGCGTCGGCCACTTCCTTGATCAGCGCTGGGGTAAGCTGAAACCGGATCCGTCTGAAGACGGTCACGTTAATTCGCTCCCAGTTTTCCTTCTTTTTCGCCGACGAGGAGACCGGGATGAAGGTACGAGCGTTGACGATTTTTGGGATGTAGTGGGCCACCAGCTCCGCCATCATGACTAAAAATTAAATGTCAAAAGTATTAATTAAAATTGGTAGGTTTTTGCTAACTTTCAATCTTTATAAAAAAAATGTTACCTCCATCTGCAAAATCCCTGTGGCACAATGTTTTATTCGGTCTGGAAAACCTGTTTCAAATAATATTTGTTTACATGATTTAAAAACTATGAATTGTTTTCATAAGAAAAAATTATGGTTGATGTCACTGAAAGCATTTATAAATTACTCCAGAGTATCCAGCCATCGGTAAATGGAGATGAGTTCTTCATCTGAAATCGGTTCTTCCGAGACATCAACAATTTTCATTTGGACTCCAGTCCCTTTGCCATTCTTCCTCTGAACTTCAGCTCTCTCCCGAAAACTCTCCGACATTCTGGAGGACAACACAGATCCTAAAATTCTGTCTGCAACGTTCTTTATGAAAAATATGAGGGATTGAAGCAATCAGTTTGAAGTTTGAAGTCTGAGGAGCAAAAATTAACTAAAAATTTTGAGATGCAAAAATGCGAAATGAATAATTTTATTTGGATTTGCTGGCCACTCCGTAAAAATTCCATGAACAATGAAAATTGGGAGGAATACATTCAACGAAAATAGCAAACACGATTCATGGAGACTTGACAACATATTTTATGGTGTTGGTGCGGGTGGCCGATTCCAGTCCAGATACCAAACTGTACCCATTCCACCACCACCACCACCACCACCTCCAATCTTGAACAATGCTTTCTTTATTGAAATTACTAAACTTAATTTATTCTCAAAAAGGAAACTGTATTTAATTTAAAATTAATTAATGTCTCGCCAGATGAGCCTGCAGCTTAGCCTTCATTGTCCAGTGACCAGGAGGGTCTTCCTCCTGCTTCTGATAAATAGGTGTACTCATTCCCCTCTGATTACTAGTCTCCACCATTTCCAAGTCTTCGAGGAAGTCTTCATCAAACTCGTCATCGTGGGTCGTCATCAAGTTGCTCACTTGGTTGGTGATCTCGGTAGCAGTAGCTCCGCTCTCGTCTTCATCGGGTGCATTCACCAACTCGAGGAATTGATAAGGCATGTAGTAAATTGCATTCGAGTAAAAGGAGTTCACAGCGCCCAGAGAGCTGGAAGCTGAGTCGCTCATTGGAGGTCGGATTTTTGTCGTGTTCAGGTTGAGAGGCTCGGAAACGTGAGTAGCAGAAGTGTGCGAATCCTGGGAATGTTTGCTTTGTTGGAGGAGGTCTGCGTAATTGTTTCCTGAATCGGAATCAGGATCTGGGATAGGGTCCTGTATGAATGTTACACCCGTGAAGTTCTTAAATGCGACTGTGACGCTTAGGAAATGGAGGAGGAGACTAATGACGATAATGAGCGGTGCACTTGCCATTATTGGATTGGATATATTTCAATGTTAATAACAATTCAGTTTTCAATTTAAAATTTGAAAATATTATCGTCTATTTTAATGCAGTTCACATAAAATATGCTCTATTTCAATCCGCATATTCTTGCACAGCGAGTTTTTAGAGACTTGGATCGCAAAATGTTTATACCCACCCGTTGCTGATTTAATTTAATGGAAAAAGGTGAGCATGAATATGTATAGAGTATATGAGCAGGATTTGTTGTACATTGTGCATATGATTGTAGTTGCCTTTTCCCTTACTCAAGTAAGTTGGTAAAACTATTTTTAACTTTTTGGTTGGGACTTACTGCCGTGTGGAATGCGCCAATAAGGAAGCAACGGGTACCTCTTTCTTTTGTACAGAACTTTTGAAGAAAACGTTAAACTAACAAGATCTTGTGAGAACAGCTTGATTCTTGTAAATATACCACTGAACACGAAAAAAGGTACTGGAACACAACAAAGCAAAATTCTCATCAGATTTATTTACCCCAAAATGTTTGAGTAAAACGGGAATCAAAGTAGCAAACAATTTTCAACTAATTAACAATAATTAAAAATCACAGAAAATGCTTAAAGCTAAAAACCTATACTAGCACATATGTACATACATGAATTTAAACTATCAAAATTATTATACATTTAATTCGGTGGAGTAACAAAAATTTTCGGAGAAATCTCTCCAAATCCTATTTGAATCTCATCTGAAGACAGTTCCCCTCCTCGTTTAAGTCTCACTGGAAATGTTTCCAGGTTGGATGCCAACTCTCGCTCCTTTGGTGCAATACATTTGCCCGTGGCCAAACTAAAAGTCCACGAGTGCCAGGGGCATTTGATACAAGGACCGCAGTCAGGAACATCCTCAATTTCCCCCATGTGAAGAGGACCTCCGGAATGAGGGCATCTTTCCTGGACTGCGTACAGCACATTTTCATGGGAGATTAAGGCAACCTCTGTGTCATTCACGGTGACCCTTGCTCGACTTCCGGATTTGATAAGATCTTTTTCATACAAAAGGAAGAAAAATATATATAATTCATCACGTTTTTTTACATAAGACTTCGCATAATTTCTAACACATACCTTCTGGCTGCACGGATTCCGCAGTGAAGTACATCAGTCTTTCAACAATTTCATCATTTTCCTCACGTTTTTCTTCCAACTTCTTCTTTTTGTCTGGGGATAATAATAATGAGGCTGGGCTAGAAGACTTGGACTGCAGAAGAAAGCTGGAACTGGAACACTTGGGATAATGGTCTTGTTTCATCCACGTTGCGAGTATCACATTTCCCTTTTCATCTTCAGCTTGAGCAGTAGTCGTCGGGTTGTTGTTTGCGTCACAAAAAGTCTTTTGTGGATTCAATTTCTCCAGGAGATCCATATTATTTTGAATTCTTGTCCAGAAAAGAAAGCTACTGGATTTGATGCTGGCTCGAGTCTGCGGAAAATGAAGAAATCTTCTGTCGTACTTTACAAATAATATAAAATAACGTTATTCAAAAGTCATATCCTTTCGGTTAGCCCCATCCTCACTCAAGAAAGGATTATAACGGGAAATAAGGGATATGTATCTAAATTTACATGCACAAAAGTAAGTTACGTATAATGTCTTGTATGCATTGTCCATACCCCTTGAGCCCAGCCAGACAATGAGTGCCGGAAAGAGAAATGTGAATTCTCATGTTTTGTTGAAGACATCCAAGAGAATAATATTGTTGAGACCAATGTTGAGACGATTCTCTTAATTCATTCTGATATACACTGTCTGTATACAGTGAGCCGAGAATAAATGAATGTGAGTTTCATGAGTGAATTTTATTACGATATTTTGGACACGAGGATGAAACAGAGAACGACATATGGCGATAAACTCCAAAGAAAAGGGTTGAGATATGGTATTATGGAGGAGGACCTAGTAATGTTATTTATTTGTCTTTTTGATAAAATTTTGATATGTTCGTGTGTCAGAGTTGTTTGACCAGTTTTCAGATAAACACCAGATGCTGCTCCACTTTTTTTGTCCATTCTTATTATGCTTGACAAAACGACTGCGTCAATAATTCTTCACCACATTTACATTTGCTCTCGAAATATATTTAGTAGCTAAGGTAATTTTCAAAACGGCTGTGATTAAATAAAATTCGAAAATTAGACAAAACACACACCAAAAAATCTAATTCCAGAGCTATTTTAATTTTTAATTATTGGATTTATTTTTTTGTGTACTTTCGAGCTATAACCACATTCTTGTGTTCGTTACATCATATTTTAGAAAGACCCAAGAACATTTAGAATTATATATACTGGCGATCGACTGGACTGCGGAACAATGAAGTCTTACCACTAATGTATTTAGTACGGTGGTGTATTTTACATGCGAAACTGAAGGTCCTCAGACACGAATTGAAACGGACCAGACTGGGCAAAGTGAGAATGAGTAAATGGATTAAATCCCTGACCATGTCCATTTTGTGATCCAGGATCCAAAGGATCGATCTTCTCCTTGGTCGAACTCTGCACGCTTTTCGGGGTCCGTCAGTACTTCTTTGGCGGCTGCAATGTCGATAAACCTGGCTTCTGCTTTCTTCTTTTCGTCCCCGTGGAAGTGGTCAGGATGCCACTTCTGTGCGACTTTTCTGTAAGCTTTCGCGATTTCTTGTTTGGAAGCAGACCGTTTTACACCCAAGATTTTGTAATAATCACGTCGGTTGGACTGTTTCTTTTTCTGGGCAAGTTGAATTCCCTCTCTAGCACGTTTGTTATCTTCATCGAGTTCTAAGGCTCGTCTGTAGTCTTCAATTGCTATAATAATAAATGATCCATTGTCAGCTATATATAGCTTGTCCTCAGCTCACAAAAACGCTTGCATGAAATTCGTGTTATTATCTTATTATTATAACTTTATTAATATTTAGAACCTACCTTCACCAAAGAGATCATTTATAAGATAGGCTTCGGCTCTATCACAATATACCTCTACTTCTTCACGAATATGGAGGGCTTTGGTACAGTGGTCTACAGCTAGGTATCCTTCCGAATTTTTCATGTGGCACCAGCAAAGCTTATGTCTTAATTTCCATTCCACAATTGGAGGTGTATGTATATCCACTTTAAGGGCCTAGTAATCGTAAATTGTTACCAATATGTTAAAACCTGCATATGCTCAGAAATCTGTTGTGTCACTAAGTTGTGTGTGATGATAAGTTAAGGTTACCTTTTTTATATCTGAGACACAATCATCGAATTCTTCCTTTTCACCTTCTGCATTAGCGTCTTGCATTAGCTTGTCTACTTTCTTCAACTTTTTGTACAATGGAAAACAATGTTTATGTGCAGGGTCCAGTTTCAGGCATTCTCGAACTTCTCTTAGGGAATCTTCAACGTCTCCGAGTTGATAGAGGAGGGAACTTAGACGGTATAATCCATCCGTGTCATCCATGACAAGTTTCGTCTTGAAACGAAGGTCACTTACGGCACGTGGGGCATCTCCCAACGACATATAGCATTCCGATCTCATTCGACGGAGTGAAGCATCCCACGGGCAAGTTTCTATGAGTGTGCTCAGTAATTCTAGAGCAGTATGACAATCCTGGATTTCCACATAATATTGCGCTTCTTCCAAATCGCGCAGCGCAGCGTCTACAGCATCGTACCCTGTTAAAGCATCTATGCTGTATGGCTCCTTGTCTAGCTAAAAGTATTAAAATCGGGAAAATAATATATTAATTTCACATTCTCCTTCAACTTCATTATAGAACGATATCTCAAACATGTTCATACTATTACCACTTGCTCGTAATCAATTTGTGCCTTTTCTAGCTGCCCTTGCTTCAGAAGCAAGTTAGCCCGCTGGAGAATAGCTGGTGTGAAGTCGGACTTTAGATCTATAACCTTATCTAGGTCCTTCAACGCTTGGTTATACTTCCCCAGTGCTAGAAACACGGGGGCCCGCTTGAAATAAATTTGATAGTTTTCTCGGTCCCCGTCTACTGCTGCGCGATAGTGGGTGAGGGCATTCGAAAACTGCCTGCTCTCGAAATGAATCCTACCCATTTCTAAATGTTTCTGAACATTATCCATACCTAAGAATATACACAAAGGATTTATTTTTTATCTTTATTTTATTTTTATTTCAGAACTTTGAACCAATAAAACAGAATTCCACCAGACACCATACATCAATTAATAACTGAATACCATACTTCAAATTTTGGAAAGGAAAATAGCATGCATGTGTGAGGAGTGTGGAGTGCGGATTTTGCTTAGAACTGGAGAACCTTACCTGGACACGGGATACTGCTCAGCCAAAACACCAAAACTGCGAGGACGTCAATTATCTTCTGCGGTATCTCCACGTACATGTTGGATGATTAATAAGGAAATCAGCGCTGAAGACAAGAGTTAATGTCAATAGTTAATATATTTATTGCAAGTTGCAAATTGCAGGATTTCACCAGTCTAGGTTTCAGTTCCTTGGCGAATTCTAGAGCTTCCTGTGACCATGAACCAAAGGTTTCTACGGCGAAAGGGACGAAGAGGTAGCTCCGTGGGTAGCTCTGGTTGCTCCTGATATCAAAAGAAAATGTAGCCATCAGTTTTAATGTTAATGATTGCAGCGGTTACCGCACTCGCGGCCCTTAACCAGGCTCCGAACTCTGTAATGTGCATGACATGCGACACAAACCGTCATTCATATGAATGCACTACTTTGGCGAAAAAGTATGCCCAAATTCTTAAGATAACCCAAGCCCGTGTAAATTTATAATTCTTCTAAGGCTTGAGATAACCCTCCATGTAATGCACAAAGAGTTGTTGGAATAATTGAATATATTAATATCAATTATTCTACCCTGCCAATAGAATATGAAGTACTAGAAGGGCCAGTTACTGCACTAAGTGCAGTAATGTTGGCATTAAAAAGACCATGTGCACCATCAAATCATAAGAATGCGGATATACATAAGAAAATATATTCTTATAAAAGTTTTACGCAAGTTTTAACATTCGTAACGGCTACAAATTTATCTT
>JAQFZW010000881.1:0-39084 GCA_034687055.1 Heteromurus nitidus | reverse complement strand
GGATTTAAAAAATATTTTTTGGTGAAATTTGGACTGGATTTCAGTTTTCATGCACCCACAAATTATGGCTTGCCTCTTTATTTCAATAATAAAGGTGATTCCTCGAAATAATCTGAATTATTCTAACGAACTTTCTTGTTGAATTTCCACACAGCTGGGTGGGATCAATGAAAATATACTGACGTTTTGTATCTAATGAAGGGGAGCATTGTTAACTTCTTCTCGTTATTTCATTAAAATGGGTTGAAAGATGAAAGCGTACATAATTTTATGTTACTAAAATAATGTAATATATAATATACCTTCATACGTAATGCAGTAAAGTAGCTAATATATAAATTTACTCAGATCTGAATTTTCTGTTTTGAATTTACGAGAATATTATTGGTGTATGCCCTTTTACAATTTGTTTTGAGCAAATTATCGCCCCCTCCCCAATTCCAGTTTATTGGAAGTTAGTCAGGCATGTCATGAGAGGATTTCTACCTCACATAACGAATGCAGAGGAGGATGCCCTGTATTCTTTTACAGTAATCATAATCATATTCTGTAGATGTTAATCTGTATATTCTGTAGTTGTTCTATAGTTGTGAGTAGAGTACCTTTGGGGTCGGGTGGGTAGACGAGATCTGATAAAGAGAGCAATATGGTTCCCTCTCACAAGGCATTGGCGTTACAAGAAACTTGCTAGACATCAAACTAATTGTAAGCACATGCGTGATGCTAGTGTGAGAAAATAAATTGAAATCAGTCCTTTCACTTGTGTATATGTCATTGACAGGGTTTCATCAAGTTGAAAGTCACTTCTTCTTAACCACATATGTCTTGAAGAAAGTTTTAGCCCATTCCCCAGATAAGGTTTTCAATGATGGTATAGTACAATGCTACGTCGTGGAAACTTTAAGCCATGATGTCACACAACAAGACGATCACTGACTGGTCTTGCATACTATATTATAATTCACGCACTAAATTCATGTATTTTCTTCCATTGAGCGATCTATATTTACAGAAAGTGTGGCCATGAGCGAATGTCAGTTCTTCCTCCAATCAACTACAAATTTTTGACTTCTCATACTTTTCAGCAATTACAACCCTTAATGCCACATGGTATCAACTTTGGTACACGGCATGACACACCAGTCCAGTACCTGCCACTACGTAGTATTTGCAAATAAACCACATTGTACACAAAAGTGCCATGTATATCCTAAGTTTTATATTCACAACTAAATTTAAGAAATAAAAGACAGCTAACTTGTAATTAATTTGTTAATCCCTGAATGTCCAAATTACACATGTAAGTGTAAGGAAAATCGCAGATACGCCAGAACTATTTTGATGATATATTTAATGTAAGTAGCATTTGCAATCCACAACTTGAATTTATATTAGTTACTTTCAATAACAAAAGGCACAGGTCTATTGTAGTGATTTATTAGTGTTTGAACTATGATAAAAATGTGTTATCACGATGGGCCGTACTATGTTACGCATTAGTCCATAATTCTACGGTTAGTTAGATTGTATCTTGCAGTACCACAACCGTTACAATTTAACATCTTATTTACGCCATTTTTTTACTGGAGTGTCAGTGGTTATGACAGAGGAAAGCTGAATTTTCAACGATCATGGTGTACCTAAACCCATTCGTTTCCGTGCAGGTTCATAAAAATTTTTATGAAGTACATCCGGACCGAACAAACTTGTGATTTGTATGTGTGTATAGTGAATATGATAAGGATTCGGATTAGGAATGAGAGATCGTTTGATTTTACATTAAAAGAATATCTGCGGATCGACTAGAAGTTTTGATGGGCTTCCAATTTGTTTTCTCCTGCTTTCCCTCAGAACATGACTGTGAAGTTGTCAGAGAGTCGTATCTCATACATACCGGAAACCAATTTGGAAAAATGTCACATGTCGCAACTAAAATCGTATTACGGGAAAACTCATAATTTTCCCGAGATTAAGGTCACATGCGGACAAAGCTGACTTCACACTTTCCTCGCAAAAATAGACAAATCGAACGCCTTTTCCTCATGTTTTCTCCACGGACTAGTTACTGGTAACATTGTGACTGCAGTATCTGGAGAGTGGAACATGAATAAGTGTCATTAACTGAACTTACGTAAACGGATATGGTGACAGTGAATGTGCTCCTCTCATATACACCTACACCGTCTTCTAGTACTCGAAACAAGCATTTTACTTGACGACTTCCTCAAATCTCTCTCATCCAAGGAGAGAACAGCGTATTTTATGAGGTGAAGACAAGACAAATTACCACAAGTAGCAAATTGTTCTTTCCTCCTCTTCTCCCTTTTACTCCTTGATTTCTCTTTTTACCTTCTTCATGTCGCCGTGTACATCTGAACTTGTGCTGCTCTGTCTCATTGGCCTAACACTAGGAGATCACGTTTTCTCTCTCTCTCTCCTTTTTTACAGTCAACCACCACAAGACTATAACGTATGAGACTGTGGAGCAGAAAAGTAAATGCGTAGTCCTTGGCGAAAGCTAATGGGTATATACTCGGTAGTACATGGATATTCTTCGAGAATATATTTTTGTTATCTCACTTCCCTTTCTCAGAGAAAAGGACGAGCTCGTGTGCTCCCTCCGACAATATAAGATGAAATGAAGAGACTTCCTGTTTGCTTGTTTCATTCAGTTTAGTAGCAATAGAAAAACTTAATCACACATCCGTACCTTCTTAAATAATATTAAGCTCTCCACTTTCAGAGAGGTTCGAGAATGTACGCTTCCAGGCATCAACTATATAATACGCCATAAAAATCATCCTTGATTCCATTTTAATTTCCCAAAGTACAAATGCATCTGCTCGACAAAAGTTGAGAAGGAGAAAATTCTCGTAGTTGGATTGGAGTATACATATATGAAGTTGTTTCCTTGTACTGCACTGATGTGGCATTGTGCTTATGAAATCAGTCGTATATGTTCTGAGAAGTGTAGGAACTCGGAAGTAAGCACTGACATTTTACGATGTCATTTATAAATGCTCCCTCTGTTTAATATGCCCTCTGTAAGTCGAATGTCAATTAATTCTGAGCTTGTATCTGTCTTCCTCCTCTCCCTCTCTCTCTCTGCTGCAGTCCTCTCCGATACGTATTTAAAAACCCGAGCAGTCAGCAATTTTAATGTCGTAAAGAGACGTGGAAAAAATGAGAAGATGAAATGCGGAAGCTTCTCTCTCCCTAATTCTCATTCACTCAATAAACATCACACAACCATGGTTTGAACGAGGTCGTGAAGCGAAGAAAATGCATATTACGCAATCAAGGGGAAATCCTTTCTATTTCAAGGTTCCGAGTTCTAATTCACTAAATGAATGTGTGTGTGTCCACAGAAGGGAAAAATTAATCGGACTTGTATGACCCATTTCTCCGCTAAATTCACACTGTTCTGCTCTTTCATTCAGTTACAAAAATGAAATAATTACGTTTTCTCCAAAGGTGGAGTACAGTAAAAAAAATTCCCAGAAAAATCTAAAGTTTCTCAAGCCTGACATCGAAAAGAGGAAATGATGATACAGTTGAGAAAGTGAAAAACTCAATTATCTTCAACGGAGTTGAACATTTTTTCCGTGCAGACGATAGAGAAAGAAGACTCTCTTCATGTCATGCTTAAGAGAGGACCCTTCAGGAGTAGACGCAGATTTTCAAGTTGAACATCGTGTATTGTATGTATGCGTAATGTCTGGGAATTGAGAAGAAAAATTCATATTTAATAAACCAGTTTCTATTATTGTGTTTAGGGGAAGTGGAAGCACTTTCCTCCACTTTCACTCTTACAATATGATCTTATTACCTGATGTCATTTGAGAACTGAAAGCTTTCTATTGGCAATAGTTAACTTATGTGAAATGGGAATGGGAGGAAGGCCAATTTAATACATTCCCTGAAGATTGGCATTAAAATCTGGAATGTTCGGAGGAAAGGAAAAAATGGTTAAGCACTGACATTTCATTGGGACTCGGAACATCGGAATATATAATAATATTCAATTACTTTCAGTTATCCAAAACTAGGATGCTACTCAAGTATTCATTGTACATCTACATATGCTTGTATTTTATACGAATACTCGGTAAGTACAAAATTTACTTATAAATCCTTTTGTAATGGAATCATTTTTGACCCTGTACACAATTACACAACTTCAGAAGGAGGAGTGTGCAGGGCCTAGATTGATGCGAATTGTTGGATCTTTGTGAGCGTAATATGAAGGTAGCCCATTCCCCGGCCTTTTTATCGTTCCAATCACCTGTAATAATATTATCTTTAATTTCATAATCAAAAGCTTTATATGTAACAGAAGAACATCCAGTATATTATCCATCCTCTCAGAAATCTCGTTCTCCCAAGAAATCAATCCCAAAAAGCTCACAAAACCCGTGAGAAGAAGGCCATGATGTCATATCAGTGATCCTATACTTTTCTGTGCACATTTGCCCCAAAATATTATTATTATACAGCATTTCCAGAATGAACTGGGGCAATGATAACATCATCCTGTTCTGACTAGCTTTTGGATGGAATATGTATGTATCCAGACTTTTCAGCATTTTTACATCCTTCCAGAACGACTCCTTTCGCAATCACTTTGGAGCGAAGCAAGTAGCACTTCTACACAGTCTTGTGTGGAATTGTTTGTGTTGGGAAACGTACCATGAAATCTGTGGAACCTTCTCTCTAAATCCAATACTAACTTAACTGGTTTTATGCCACAGTGAGAGTCAGAGATCTTTAAATATTACGAACGCTCTGAATTAATATATTACACGCTTTATTCACAATTTTATTCTTCAGTGTGTGAATGTGAATGATGTTTGACTATGTATGTACATACATTTCACACAAAAGAACTCTCCTATCTCTTCCTATCCATCATTAATTTTTTTCCTCTCGCTGTAGATAATATTGAAGCACGTTTTCGTGGGCGGATGTGGATGGCTACATCATGCTTCTCTCTCCCTTGGGAATCTATTAATTTTCAACACAAGAAAAGAATGTGAGCAAAATTATTTTCCTCGCTAATTGATGATAATACTCATACGTCACGACATGCGCTTGGTGAGCCCATACATAGTTCCCTGTAGAAACTTTGCTTTTTCTCGCAAAGCAACATGTTATTAAATGAATCTGATCTGATTCCAGAGTTGTTTTGAAAGATTCGATAGGGCATGCCATGCTCGCAACAATCTCGATCAATAACATAAAATTGACAGTTACTTTATCTTTCCATTCATCCTATCCAAACTCGGAACGGATATATATACTATGTACTGACGATGAGAGAAATGTGCATTAGTTGCATAATACCTTTCTCTCTCTCGAAAAAATTCAATTTCATCTTCCTCAAGTGTTTATGGCAATTGAAAAAAACTCATAACCTCTCACACATTCTCTTCTTCTTTTCATTCGCTGGCGGTGTGAGAGTGCTTCGCTGGCTGGGTGAGTGTGTTTACACTTACACTCTCGCCTCTCTCTCTCTCCCTCTCTCTCTCTCTCTACATGCCGGACAGTTTTTTATGCGAACGCGAACATTGTACTTGCAGACTCCAGACATGGTTTTTGGTTTCTATGATTGAACTGTGCAAATACATAATATAATGTAGGCGTACGTGCACTCATGTTTCATGTTTACTTTTTTAGGCACTCGTCGAGGATCTAGCTTGTTTAGCTAGTTACCAAAAATGTGTAAAAAAACTCGGTAACGCGAGTACGAAGCTGTGCAACAACCCAGCCAGACATCTTTCCCTTGGTAGGCTTCTCGGATATATATACACACATATGATGGTGTTGTAATATAGTTATGATTGAATAAAGTACATATGCACATAAACGCTCGTACTTTACGAGGAAGGAGAAAAATCAGAGAAATAAATGTGATCCCAAGTCGCTTTCCAGAAAATCTCATCTTTCATCTCATCTTCTTTTTTATACATATAAAAGTACTAGAGGAAAAACATCATTTTAGGGGGGCGAAAGTGGAAAGTGGTACTGCACACATCCCCATTGTATACACGTACTTCAATATAATTCGCCAATATATTTTGACAGTTTTTATTGACTTCTGTTTCTCCTACCTGTCTGATCTTCCGAACTGTTGAGCGTCGCAATGGTGGAAGAAACGAAGCATAATATGTTGCTACCATGAACGAACTTCGATATCAACGATACAAGCAAAAAATATATTGCTCAACAAAAATATGTACACATATGTACCTATTTAGTCTATCTGCAATCATTCATGTGCACATTTTGATATGGATATCATGTGTAAATTGCAAATTGACGATATATATTGGTTTTTTTATTATGAGAATAGAAACCTAGAAGCAATTTTAGTTGGATAAAAATAAGCATTAATAAAAATTGAGACAGTGAGAGGACAACTACGTAGTTCCTCTAATTGCTTCTATTTCAGAAGTAATGTTTGGAAAGCAAAGTGTATTTGCACACAAACACACAACATTTGCGTATAAATTCATAACTGACAATGAACACATATTATATTGGTGTAGGTGTGCTTTGTATTTTCTCTTCATATGCAAGCTTTCTCCGGTTCTGTTTTACTAACCTTCACATTTAAAAATAGTGAAGCATTGGCACAGCACGTCATCTTTTAAACTGGTAAAGAAGCATGCTGGTTTTATTGCGTTTTGCAAGAGAGAATAGAAAGACGATCACATTCTACTATAGTGCCCCAAGTAATTCGAAACGAAGCTCGGTTCAATTGAGTTATACGAAGCGTAACCCAGTAGCACTCCCACACTCCCCTCGGAGTTCACATTTCGTATTCATTCTGTCCGACTGCCGAGATATTTAACTCCAAAACAAAAGTAGATTTGATGTATTTATTACATAAGTTGAAGAGTTCTCTAGAGCACAACCTTAAGCAAATACTAATATAACGTGTGCATGTGTCTGGTCCTAGTCGTATTCACTCACACTTGCTTATAATCAGACATGACATATAAACATATTATTCTCTCACAGTAAATTCAATGGAATGGAAATGGAACTTCAACTCTGTCAAGAACAAGTCTGCAGAGACAAAACCACAGTCCATATTCCATTCAATTTACACCGTACACCCGCAGAAGCACATACAAACACACACGCACACATACATTCTAAACACCACACAAGATGTTCAGTCAAATTTAAAAGAAACAGGCTGCTGCCGAGCTCGAGTGAGTGAGAGGAGACAGAGCTTGGCTGGCATCGCATGAATCGTCTTTCAGAATCAACAAGTTGAAGTGCCGTGTGTGCGATGGGAGTTAATAGAAAACGGAAGTTAAACTTATACCAGCTTAAGAGTCTACCTTTTATGTACATACATACATACATACAAACGCACGTACATCAGATGCACTCAGGGATGCCCTTTCTGTTTGTGAAGCAATATAGAGAAAAGCTCTTCATTCCTTAGACCTCGACGAACGAGACGGGCTAAGAGTAAAGTTTTTTGTTTGGATAAAGAAAGTATATTAGAGTTTGAGCGGGATGCACTAAAGCACATTCGAGTTGATATCTGAAACTTCACCCACCATGACTTTTCATCCGTCCTCCTGAAAAAAAACTGGCAACATCAAGCCAGTCACTTTTTTATGTTCTCCCATGATGCAAAAAAGATGTACAGCTTTCTCCATCCTTGTTTACAAAATTCAAGCACTTCAAATATTCTCATCCCTCCTGTCTTGCTATTATCTTGAATTCATAACATGCATTTCTATTCATGCAGAAAAAGAAGAAAGAAGCAACAAGAGAGTTGGAGAAAAGTTACACTTTTCATATCGCAACAACAAATCTCAAAGTCAGGTTCTTTTTTTTGTTTTTATTCCGGAAAGACAAACATCATATTTTGTAATAGTACACAACATATGAGAACTCCAAGAAAAACGAAAAGATCTTCAGAGATACATATGGCGAAAGAGGAGAAAAAGAAAGGTAAATCTTATGAGAGGAGAATACCACAATGCAAATACGAAACATCCATCTGCCTTCCTTTCTATCTCCTCTAACTTAGAGGCTCTAAGCATTCTACACAACACACGGAGAGAGAAAGGTTGTTGACTGTTAACTCCTACTTTTTACCTTTTTTCACCTAAGGATTTCCTAGAATATGGTGTATACTAAAACCTCGACAATGATAACGACACAAACAGAAACTTTTTTGTTGTTGGAAGGATGAGAGGAAGAAAAGTACTCTAAATTCATGTTTCCCAATGGAGCGCTCTTTATTTTAGTGAAATGCTGTCATTCCTCCAGCACTGAAAGATGAAGCTTTTGTAGCAGAGGAAAATACGGCAGATAACATGACATAAATGCAGAGAGAGAATTAAGGTGTGTGCAGTTGGTGCAGGTTGGTCGTAGGTATTAAAAACATAGTGAAAAAAGGGTTACTTAAGACACCTCGTATTGCACAACTCTCACTAGATGACAATGATGCAACAGCTTGTTTCTGTTCCTGTATTCATGAGGGCTGCTTCTATTCTCAATGCTGCATTATTTCTCTGGCCTTCCTTCTACCTTGTTAAAATACACAGACACGTTCTTAACTTTTCGTTTGCAATGTGCCGTTTCATATTTACTTTTGTCAAAATTAACATCCATCTTAAGGGCACATACGGTTACTTCTGTTTGAATGGATCGAGTAAATGCAAGAGTTAATGTGAAAGTCTTCTACTGCGCGTATGTATAGTGGGCTAAATTCAAGTTTCCCCTTCGTTTTTCATACCTTAGGAATAACATTGTGCCAGTGCGTGGCCGTGTGCACACATGCATTTACAATAAAAAAGAGTGTATGATATACGAGAATGGGGCTTGAACCAATTTTTTTTGCGTTCTACATATCTTTGGAGCGACATTTACTGCGTCTAGGTCCATTGCGGCGTTGGATTGCGCTACTCTAGTATAGAGGCAAAGATATGATATGTGTCTGCGTAGAACCACCATGTTTTACACGACTTTCACTCCGACTTTCACTCTCTCTCTCTCTCTTTCCCTGTGATTTTCTCCTCGTCTGTGCTTTAAATCTCCCCTTCATCTACGTGGCTTTCCACAGTTCGGTGCGAGAGGTGAGAGGCTCAACACATGAAATATTGCTGTGACATTAGAGCACCGAAACGACATTCTCAGGTGGAGGTGCAGAGGAGAGCAGAGCAGGGCTGAATGTGCTGCAACCAAAACCAGCACGTCTCGTTGGTTTACTTGTAGGGGTTTACCCCGTTTGTCGTGGTTTTCCAGTGGTTTCCCTTTCCTTTCAAGTTGGGGTAATTGGAACTTGTGTGTGCTGTTCTCTAACTTCTCTGTTGCAACAACCCATATCTACTCAAAACGCTTCTGTGTGTGTATATACTTCCTATATTTTAAATCCTTTTTGCGGAGAAAGTGCCGCATAGTGAAAAGAGGAAACCATATATATTATTCCATCTGTTGTGCACGCTGTCATCATGGATAATTGAATGTAAAGCCACAGGAAATGTAGACAAGGGAGAAAACAACTCAGTGATCTTGTCACTTTTTTCATGTTTCAACTCAACCGCAGAACGTACGTTAGTAGAACATTTAATATGATGTAAGCAAATAAGTTCATAATATATAAAACTGTCCCTTCTCTCCAGACTTCCAGATACTTCTCAACGGACTTCTGTTGTGAAAGGAGTCATTTTTGTTTTGTAATAACTTGTCTCTCTCTCTCTGTTGCTCTCTGCTACTTCAGTTGGCCGAGTGGAAAAGCGGGAGTGCTTCAGGAAACACTTAAACTGACAGAGGATGCTGAGTCCGGTTTCCGGGCACAGTCGCCCACCATGCAGACTGTAGACATGGACAATGATGAAGTTGATAAAGAGCCCTTTGGAAAACCTGTAGGGATGGAGGAGTTGAGCGATGACAAGAAGAAGGAGGTGGTCAATGAACACGTGGTAATTGTGGCGAGACGGCAAGGTCGCAAGTCTCGAAGGAATCATAGGGCAATCAACTTTCTCCGGAGGTTTTCATTGCTAATTGTCGTAATTGATTTGGTAAGTAGAAATTTGGTCTAAAGCTTGTCCGATCATTTTCGCAGTCGCTTTAATAATGTGTTGTTGCGTACAAGTGAGATATTGTATGTATTTATTGGAAGAAAAATACATAAGCTACAATAAATCTTATCATTTCACCTGTTTACAAACAAACGTTCCTTTCACACTGATGTGTGTAGAAGGGAGGGGTTAGGGCATGGATTAGAGCATCCCTTAGAGAATCCTACCGCCGGAACTTCCTGAGAATGTCAACATAAAAAATAGTTTTGTAGTAATTGTGACTGGGGAGATGAAAGCCCAACAAATTGAGTAAGATTAGAGGAGGGACGCATATTGTTTGCAGATATATAGTTTTATTGGAATCTTTTAAAGTTCAGAGAGGAATATAATTTGTGTCTTCTTCAGCATAGTCTTCAACATAGTCATTTATGAAATGAAACTTGAATGTCATATTCTCCTCCGCACCATTCCAAAAGAATCTTGTAGGTAGAAGCTCATCGTTCGTTACCAAAGCCGTTTCGTACAGCCAGCAAAAAGTCATTCATGATGAAAATGACATGTCAATACATAAAAGTTGGCACATAAGTGCAATTTTCACGAGTTTATCTTTTTTATGGCCAACTTAAAATATCCTATTCAACACCTCCACCTTATTCAACTCCCGATATATTTGAATAAGAAAAGAGAATGTACGAAGAAAAGTTTTTTTTCTTCAAAAACTTTTTACTTTTGTAGTAAAAAAAGGTTAAGGAAAAATACCTCTTTTAAACCCTCCATTCACCTCCCTCGCCAAGAAAATAATCCCTTATCAACTAAATGTATGTAGGGTGTACTACGTGTAATGTATGAACATGAACGATATCAGTTTCAGCTTACCCTGCATTAAAACCGAGATTAAAAAAGTTTTTTTTCTCCTCCTCGCAATAAGTGTAAGACGAAGCAGCTCAAAATTATATGCCAGCCGATTTTTTAAGGAAAAAGACCAAAAAGTAATTTGAAATCCTTGTAAAGTATCGATTAAAAACCTGGTGAAAAGTGCCATTTGCAATGGCGGTGGTGGTAGCCTGCCTTTCTCTCCCACTCCTCGTCCCCATACTTTTCTTGAGAAGTCATTAAAACCTCATCAAAAGAACGACAGTGCGTGAGCCACTACAAAAGAGGTTTGACTCGAACTCACCACCCACCTCCACAACCGACTAACAACTCACTTTTTTATGGGAGATACGTGTGGTGGCATTCTTTTTGCTTCTTTATTACCATCCATCCTGTGTGCATACAGCATGCGACTTCCTTCCACTTCCACCTGCATAAAATGTGCCAGGAGGGCTTGTACGGTATTTGGGAGAGCAGTTCAGCGTGAAATCTCTGTAGAGTTATTTTCCACCATTTATGTTCACCTTACTTAAATTATGTGTTTGTGCTAAGAATACTACACGACCAGAAGAGAGAGAGAAAAGTAATTGACGCTTTCTCCAGATAGAATAAAAAGGACGTGTAGAAGTAGTAGACACACTCATCGAAACACAGAGAGAAAACGTTTCCCTCTCTCACACATAAAAATTCTTTTTCTCCAGATGCTTGCCGTGTCAGAAAGTGGTCTCATTTCCACATTTTTCCTTTACCTGACGCTACCCACAACGTTTGATGTAAAGCCGAATAATGCGATTGAAACGTACTGCTACTATCAGCCGAGTGGAAATGCCATGTGTGAAAATTTCATGAAGCAAGCCTCCTTCTCCAAACCTGTACAGACTCATCACCCCCGCATTGCTGACTGCAATGATGAATCGTTTCGATTGTTTCAATGGTACAATCTGTCTTTCTACGAGTCTCCTGCGAAATTCTCTCTGACGGAGAAAGTTTTCAAGAAGAAACCGAGATTGTCGTCGTCTGGGAACATACTTGCCAAAGACGAGGAAGTAGTGAATAGAAGTGAGCCGCAGATGACTACTCAAAAAGGAGATGGCATATCCTCATCATCATCGCCCAAAGCTCAAGGTGCTGAGTTTGCTGCGCACTACGTGGAGTTGTCGCTACCGTCCGTGCCCACATTAAGAGAGACAATTCCTCAGGTCAGTGACGCATTGATTCGATCCAAGATGAAAAGTGACAATTTTCAGGGAATGTCGCCTCAAAAGATTGCTCATGTGAAGGAGCAGACATCGTCACTCCGTAGCAAAATGCAACAACAGCCTGCTTATGAATTTCAAAAGGAGGAGACATTCCTGAGGACAAAGTCGAGCATGAATCTGGTTCAGACGAAGGATTTCCTTCGACATCGGTGGAAGAGGAATGCGAGAAATTTGCCAACTGGAAAGGTGGAATTTCTTAGCCTTTCCAGAGAGGTGGAAGATCAAAGTGAAGGAGCGAAGGCAAGTAGTAGTGCACCAGTAGTTATTCGAAGATATTCTCGAGACCACATCGAAAATTCTGGAGGACGGGGAGCGACAATGGAGGAGGAAGGAACAAAAACAACACCTCGAGGCAACAACAACGTGGGAAAGACTCAAGAATGGTATCACCAACAACCCACACTGTCTCCAGGTAGTCTTTCTTCATCCACACGCGTGTTCGTCGAGGAATCCAGCCCAACTTGGACAACTGACGGTACATCTACCACTACCAACTCACGTGCTATCAGAGGGAAAGCGTTCTCCGGAGGCGATAGCAATGAGCTCTTTCATCCGGAAAATGATAGCCAAATAAATATGAGAAACTCACTAATGAACGAAAGGAAAAGAGTAACTGGAGCAGGGGAAAGGTCGGAAACTCCATCCGGTATGGCTGACGGCAAGAAAGGGATGCACCGTGATAATGATCATTACACGAGCACTTTGATCCCTCCCAATACTCAATCCGAATCACTAGATCTGTCACTAAGCGCTGCACAGGATGGGGATAATTTGGAGGCGTCGATGAACGAGTTCATGTCCACTGCTGGCAAGAAATGGCAGTCTTCGTCGAGTCAATCTCAAGTTAAACCTGAGAGTATCACCACTTCTGCTACACCTTCGCCATCAGTGAGACGACGACTTGCTTCATCCAAAGCTTTCCACGAAATGAACGGGAAATTGGAGAAAAGTCCACGAGATCTTGTGTCAATTATGGAGGCGACTTTATTCAATATTTGGAATTGGAAATCTATCCTAGAATCTAGGGAGAAATTACTCAAAAGTCAAGCTACGACCAATTCTTGCTCCTCCTGTAATGACAATATTACGCTGACCATGAACATGAAAATTTTCGACCCCACCATTTACGAGTACGCGAGGAGAAAGAAGAGGGCTGTCGAGCAGATTTATCATGACTACGGGTCCACAGTTATGGATGTATTGAAGGACTTCAAGGAAATGCCAATTACACGTAAGATTTAAAGTTTTAATTCTTTCAGCATATATATTTTAGAACCAGCTTACAATTTGAGTTTAGTCTGAATTGGAGTTTGGAAGAGTTGCTATAATATAAGATTTTTTCCTCTAAAACTTTCCAGGTACTTTTCTTTATATTTACCTGGGCATCAAGGTGTACATTCTCCTCTGGCATTGGGTTTTGAGTTTGGTTCTCCTACTTGGAACCGTTGCGGTAAGTAACTTAAACATTACAATTATCCCCTCTCTCAAAACTTCCCTTCGGTATTATTACCTTTCACACACAGAATTTCTATCGCATTCTAAAAAAGATATTGTTCATTATAAAATCCAAGAGTAGTTGTACGCACATGTAACAACGTGATGAATACAGCGAATGAAAATACTTTCGTTGTAGAGTAGAACTTATCAGCTCATCGACAAGTATTAAAAGTGTGCTCATCTGATTTATTCGTAGCAAAATTACGAAGTGAAAGTGTATTGATGAAAGTTTATTGAGGGGTGTTAGTGAGTTTTTGCTAAGTTTATATGGTTTATAGATATACATACGAGTGTATATGTACATGCATCACCTACGTGAACATGGCACACTGAGAGAAAATTCCACTTTCTGTCTTACTCATTCACTCTCTCTCTCTAGTCTCCCGCTTAATGCAACTTAATTAAATGCAAAACTAATTTGGACTTAATCAGTCCATGTCTCATCAGTATTAGATTTCAGCTACGACTACTCGCTGTGTGGGAAGAAGAGTGCATGTGTGTGTGTGTGTGCGAGTCTTGATATTGTTCGCTGTGAGTTAATTGAAATGTTGGAAACATGCTGGGGGAGGGAAGCACTATATAGGGACCACCACGCGGACATAAGGCAGCAGTGAGGCTAGCTAACGTCTGTACTTTCACCTAGCTCGCTCGTCTGTGTGCTTTTAGAAAGATGTTTTTCTCCAACCACCCCTGCTGCTTGTTAAGACAGGTTTTCGCTCTCACTTTCACACAAGCAAGCAAGCATGTTTAAATCAAGAGAAGTGAATAAAATCCATCTCTGCATATTTATTATACTTGCACGGAACCCCGTTGCTTGGATGGTGCATAGTTTATGAATAGTTTCATATTTAGCAGCTGACAATTTCCACAAATGAGAATTTCGCCAAATTATAAACCAACTTACTTGAGACATAGGACAGATTGTGGAAGCAAAAGAAGAGATAAGTACGAGAGAATGTCTGCTTGATGTAAGGGGAAATGGACTTTAATGGGTTTATGGGCTATACACTCTGACTCTGTCCTCTCAGCATGGTTTTAATGGATGCAGATAATCCCTACGCAAACATAGTGTCTGGCGAGGAAATTAATTTCTTTTCAAAAGAATAACATTTTAATATACTTTTTTGTTCTACAAATGATGTCTTATCCAATAAAATCTAATAATCCCTTTTTGTTTGATGCATTTATTACGGATTTTCAAAGACACACGGAACGAATGTCCTGCAAATGAAATTAAGTACAATACATATAACGAACCTTCTCCCTTAGTTTACTTTTCCTGTCTTCATTTCATCCTCGGATTGTCTGCAGTATTTGTAATTATGATTATTGCTATATACAATAGTAATGATGAATGATGCAGAAATTTATTTCCGCTCCTACAGCAAATCTTACCATGATATCAATTATGCAAACAGTAAACACACACGAAGTAAACAAGTCCTTCAGTATCTACTTTCCCTCTGCAACCAACAAGTTGAATTATTTTAGACAGAGCAGGAGGAGTACGAAAATGTCATAAACTTACCAACTTACGTAAGTTTGTACATTCAACTACAACACAATATGGTACGTTCCGAGATCCCCCTCTCCCTTGCATTTAACTTTTTTTCTGTAAATTAATTAACTTCCATTTCGTTGTGGACTAATGAGTAGAGCCCAGCTCCCGGCTGAAAGCAAAAGGAAAAGCTGCTCTGCCGTACACATTCGCACGGTAGCTAAAAGCCCCTCTGCAAATGAAAGTGAGCTCATCATCATCACATCACACCGAACGATGAAGACGGACGAACAAGACTTGTCCGTTATTTTATTACGCAAAGAGACAGCTTTTAACTTGGGAATAAACCATGGAAGAAAAGTTTTTCCTTTGAAAAAAAATAACAGGAGTAGAAAACGTAGGATAGAACATATTTTTATTCCATTTATTTTTCGCTTTCTCTTTCTCTCGTCGTAGTAGACCACATGCGGACACACCTAGTAAATTTTTTTTGCTGAGAGGGATATTCATCTACGCCTTCATTCAATACCTGCAGAAAAAATAAAGCTTTCATAAGGGACGATGATGATGATGTCGATCCATCCATATGTATCGATGGCTTTTTCAGAAGAGAGGAGATAACTAGATAAAAGTGAAAGCATTTGATGCAGAAATAAAAGGACCGTTGGCTATGCACAATCATGCATACATATGAATGTGGCTTCGAACTTCTGGTCTACTTCAGAATCGCTTGTCATGCGAATGAATAAATTCTACGGTAAAAATATTCTATCAGGGGGATAAACGCCGATGATATGATACGCATTGGAAACCGTATGTGGACGATCGCAAAACTGAGAAAGTAGAAAAGCCATGAAAATGATTCATTCAAGTCAGAACTTTTGTGCGGAATTGTACACATCATGCGAATGTGTCTGATGCAGTATGTGCGCTATTGCTCCCTCTCCCTCCAATTCCAACATTTTTTTACCTTATCTCCCATTGTAAGTTCTTATTCGTGTCCGTTCGTGTGAAATACAAACAGAGAAAAAAATATAATGATACAAGAAGATAATAAAGCTGAGCCTTATGATACATCTCTCTCTCTCTCTCTCCAGCTAGCAGGATTTTCTGCGAAGGAGAAAGTTGTTTTCCTGTGTGCAACTTTGTGATGCCTTGAGGATTCGTTTTTTTCAATGCTTTATTTCCTGTTTATTCTCTGGTTTTTTATCATTGAACCGTCAACAGCAGTCGGTCGGTCGTCGCAGAGCAGTTTCACCCAAGCACACATACACACACATACCTACATATTTATGAATAGTGAATTGAAGGGAAAATTGAACGAGTTCGCGTTTCATACACATTCTTTTTTCTCCTTTTTATTGACTTGTTTTGATCTCCTTCTAGGAGGACAAAACAGCATTGAATATCTGGGGGATTTTCAGCATTCTCACTTCCCTTCTCCACTTCATGGTCGACGAATGGATCAACACAAATATCCATCCTGTGAAAACGTCCGCTTGCATTTGGTTCGGCGTCCTTTATGGCGTTTACAAACCCGCCGCTATTCTCATTGTGGCAACGCTCAGCTCCGAGATTTCTTTCAGGTCTTTGAGAAGGAACCGAGGAGGGAGGAGGATGGGCTTCTTGATTGGACTCCGTGAAATTATTCTCGGTGGTTACGATGGGAGATGGTGTAGAGAACAAAACAACCCTGTGGGCAGCAGCAGCAATGGCGGCGCCACTGGAGGAAATCACAACACAAATGTTGTCGGCTCGTCCCGCATTGCGAAAAGTAGATGCAAACGGGCCGACGACGACGACGCGTACTCAAACAGTCCACAGCCGAGTGGCCTGTACATTATGGACCCGTGTTTGAATTGTGGTGCCTCCATGAAATCGTCGTCGAGAAATGGAGTTGTCACAAACGGAGAAGAGTATAACGACGAGGATGCGTGTAGCGAGAAAGGGAAATACATATCGTGCCAGACAGCACGTTCCTTTTGTCCTTGCTCTTCAACAGCCAAAAATACCCAAGGAGATGATGTAATGTACGACTCAACTGATGAGGAAGACATTGACGACGAGTCTGATGATGATGGGGGAGAGGAGGAGGACGACGAGGATGAAGAGGAGAACGAGATATGTGATCGGGATCAAGGGAGACGCAAATTGGATGAGCGGATTATTACAACAGGTACTCGAACCAGCAAGAAGGATACCCCCATGGTGGTCATTTTATCGGAGGGGAATGAAAATTCTGCCAGGCTTGGCGAGACAAGCTTAACAGGTACGGAAAGCAAGAAGGTTGGTTCTTTTGATAACAGAAAAGATAGCAAAGGCCAGGAGGGGAATGGGTATCATACCAAAGATCATAATGATAATGCTTGCATGAGAAATGAGGATGAGTTTGTAGTCGTCGACGGGGTAAATGTCTATATCTAAAGAACGTGAAACACAATTGGTGTTGCTTTGGCTGATTGCAAGAAGGAGAGCAAGAAAAAGATGTCCATCTTTCTTCATTCGTATACAAATTTTAATGCAGTACAAAATATTAAAAAGGGGTTTCTGACAAATATGTCAAGTTGATAATGGTCGTGAATGTGAGAAGCTGCTAATAATTTTGAACATGCAGTCAAAAACTTTCCATGTGACGAAACTTCAGGGTTTATCAGTACACATTTCATCTCGGAAGCATGAAACTGCAAAATGTGCTTCGTATTTAAATACAATTTTGAGTATAACAAGGTGGGATATATTAACTTCTGTTTACTTGTATTAACACATAAATTCTCATATATCGATATATCCATAATATATCCATTGGCACACTCACAGCGCCAAGTCTCCTTGTCATTTTAATTTTCGACTTCCAACGTTCTGAAAGTGAATTACTCTTTGAATATCTGTTAGCAGTATTTCTGCGCAGAACCCTCAGTCTAATGATCATCTTCTAATCATTATATCTTCCGATTTAATTTCTTGACAATTCACATGCATGCACAAGATCTTTTCAAACTTGCAAATTAATACATGTTTTCCATGCATATATCTTCTTCTCCGCTTCAGCTTCAAGTAATGATTCCAAGAAATCATTAAATAATTTACAACGCCCACGTATCCCCAATTCTTTCCACGTTCTCATTGTGGACACTGAAGTATATGCACGCCCGTCAATCTGTAATCACATCATTACTGTCACCAAACACCATTTTTAACAGAGCCCAAGTTTCTTTTGTGATGTTGCTTTTATTTCAGCCGCCATGCTTCCTTTCACCACTTTCACTCAAGTAGAAAATAGAATGACTGGTGATTACAATTTTTTTAACAAGTTGCTGTACTGTGATGAAATGTGTGTGTTAAGCGTACTAAAAGAGCGATGGTTGATCGAAGTACGAGACAGGAAAAGGAAATGCCTTTTCCCACTCTATTATATCAGGACTTGCCGACTTTATAAAATCTGTGGATGTCTCTTGCAAACCCTAACCATCTTTATTCCCGCGGTGTGTTTTTCCTTCATCATCTGTCGTTCCGCACTTTTACTCGTTTCCAGCTTTTTTAGTAAGCTTCCATGTTCCGCACACCTTTTATGTGCGAATCTCTTGTGCGATTCATCCTTGTACACAAAAGAAGAGCTCTTTTGAGGGAGAGGGAATAAAATGGGTGAAAGAGAAAGAGCCGAAAGATATACACAAAACGAATCATTCAGTGCATAAGTTGTGAGTGAAGCATGTCTTATGTTTTTGTTGTCTCCTTTTGTACTTGATAAATTTGAAACGGGAATAGAGGCATATAAAAATATTCTTTGAAAAGGAAAGTTCTTTAAGCGCGCTTAAAGAAAAAGTAGGCATCCTAAATGCATGAGTTGAGAACTAAATTGAAGAAACCAGATACAGAGGCTGTGTTGCCCCAATGTCGTACTAAAATAGATACATTCAACGCTGGAATGTTTTTTTAGATATTTGTGACACGGTTTGCTACTAACTTTCCCCTAACTTTCTCTTCACAATTCAATTCAAAACTGGAGTGAAAGCAAGGAACCGACGACGTCTTATGTGGTTACCGCTTTTTTACGCCATCACCATCGTGTGCACGTATATGTTCGAATGCTACTTTTTGACTTGCCTCGAGATAGGTTTGAATACCCTAAAGAATGTTACAAGAGCACAACGCAACCACCAAATGTCAGTGATTTGTTGGTGAAAATATTTCTTTTTAATGTTCTTTAGAAAGAAGTAACTTATGGAATTGTACTGAAAAGATGCACTTTCGACCTCAGGAAAACTAATCGGAAGAAAAGGTTTACTCACTCAGACAAACTTAATCCAACACGTACATAAATACACTCACCTGACAATAAAAATATGTACCGTTGTGAATTCGCATCCAGCCAGTGGGGTAGTCATTTTTTATGAAAAGAGCTAAGACAATAACAGCCGGATTTATGGGCGAGTCATTTAATCTCGAAAGTAACCCCGAAAACGCTCACGATCATTGGCCCTATTTTTTTAACAAATGGAGGTTACCTACTTCCACAGTTCCACATTGTAACAGCAACGGTTACAGAATCATCAACATTCCAAGAAAAGACGAAGGGGTTTTTAGCGATGATGATTATGAATTCAGGTAATGAGTCGCTTACGGCAATCAGGTAGAGGAGGGAGGGGTGAAAGGAATACCTGTCAGCAAATTTTTTTTCTATGCTCAAATTGTGGAAGTAGACTATGGACTACTTGCAAAAAAATGTGTGTGTGGTATAGTATTCCATCTACAAACTAATACTTTTCCCTTGTACGTGAGCTCTGTCCTGTTATTATTATCTTCTTTCGTACATCCTTCCGATTTCCGTGTCCACTTATATTCTTTTAGTACTCAAGCCTATAGTCTAAAAAGGAGATCAAGAGCAGTACCTATATTAGAAATAGAGGTCACTCTTTATATATATTAAGGTTTCTGCTATAAAACTAAACTGACTAAACGTATTTTCTATAAAAAATGAGCTCAACTCGCGCTCAGGCTCAGCTCTCCTCGAGAGATTGAGATTTTTTTTCTGAGAGGTCTCGGCTGCACCATGAATTTTTGTTATTATGATGTTAGGCAATAAATGAGAAACGGGGTCTGGCACGACTGTGTCTATTATAGATTTCCACTCAATAGCACTTCAACTCAATAGGATGAAACAACTAAAGATGGATGGAAAAAAGCACCACGGGCACACAAAAAAAGTTCTTCTTTTTTCTTTTGGAGAATCCTCCTGCATCGACTATATCTACAAACTATCCTTCTCCCACTTGGTCGTTGTGCGACGAGCACGGGGGAACGGAAGAAAAAGTAGGGCTTTCACGGTGCTCCGAAGTGGGTTGTGCCATATTTACTTGCGACATTTGACTTTCACGAAGGTTATGATATGACGAACAATTGGCGAGTCTTGATTTTGATTGAAGAAGATGTCCACTACGTTTCAATCTCTTTTTTGTGACAAAACTGTTATCGCTTTTAGTTATCGCTTTTAGTTTCGCAAGCTGGACAACGATATATCGGTTTATGTCAGACCTACCCACCCAAATCGGAGGCGTACTAGTTTTAGAACAACAACTGTATTGCCTGACGTGACTACAAAACATATACTCAATGTACATAAGTAATATGGATGAAGCTATATGCCGGTATTTACGTAGCCAATGTATAGCGAAGTATTAAATTTGTGCACGTAACTGTTTAGTTAATATTTAGATGTATTGCATGAAAAGAGATAATTTATTGGTAGTTTGCTGTGAGCATATATTTTACTCGTAGAAGAGAGTATTTAGAGATACTTGCTGGCGTGACCATTTCTGCAAGATGGCGAGCAGCAAAAACACCTGAACTGTGAACGAGCCTGTACATAAACTAACTTTTAGCACTGCAATCCTCCTACTGACATTAGATTTATCGCATTATAAGTTGTACAGATATACTTATTCAAGGCTTTTACAATAAATTTCAAATGCATAATGCCTCTATTAATTTCGGAATTTGCTAAGGATGGCAATTTGCACACTTCCCATTTCTTTTCATCCTTTTAATTCAACAACTCAGTTTCCGAAAACTTGGCATCTTCATTTGCACAGTGGTACTAATTTCAGTGAAAACTATAGGTTTAATCCTGTGTATATTAACTGTATATATATATTTACTTAAGCCATGTTTTCAAGTTAATCAACATACCATCTGTCAAAGTAGCACAAGAACCTGTATAATTTATGTAAATAATATCATGAATTATGTAGCTTCAAAAGGGATAAATTGTGGAGAAAACTGGATTCATATTTATGCATGGACAAAATTCGGAGTAAAAGCACACTTGATGTGTTAAGGAGAACTTGTCGTATTTTACTTTGCAAGCAATTAAGTTTAAACATAATTACACTTCTCAGGGCCAGAGGAAATCGCATGGAAGGTTGAAAGGTTGTAAATTATAGAGCAAAGCTCACTAAATAACATTGAGTGGAGTATTTAGGCTTTACCTTGAACACCTGTATTGTATCATCTTTGTTCGTTCATTGCTTTTTTCCTTGTTGTGAATTGTGATGTGATACGATCTGCTCCTAATTTGTAGTCGGATACCTGTTTATAGCATTCATACACAATTAAATGTAGTGAAAGTGAATCCTTGACGGGGACGGGGTATATACGTGAGTGCACGTTTTGTGCACTTTACAAATGAAACATTTTAAATACGAACTATAATTCAGGTAGGAGGAAAAATGTGTGGTATAGTTTCCAGTTTACATTATTGCAACTTGCAAACATACATATGCATCAATCAACTTGTATCATGAATACTCATAAATATTATTAATATCATAAAGTAAAGTTAGTGAGGGAGCGATGATGTGTAGAAGGCATCCATTGGTAATTTTTGATTCAACTGATCGGTGCTCCGTATTTTATATCAGCGGAAAACATTTTCCGTCCAAAAACTTAAAAATCAAAATTCAAAAGTTAATGAAAATCAGTAGATACTTAAAATTATTTATACTTAAACAAGTAAAAATTTAAGAAGCAACATGCGCTTGGACAGGGATGTTCATCTACCATACAACTAATTAGGTCTATGTAATGTAAATATATCTTCTAAATTATCACTTAAACTTTCATTGCATCTACTTAAAATATTCAACGTAGGCATAGGGTCCTTTTGGCATGAAAGTAGTTCCGATCGGATCTAGAATTTAACGTACTCGTATTATCGATGGATGGATTATAGTAGTCCCTTGTTCGAAACCTATGCTCTGACCGGTTCGAAAGCTCTATCATTGGAAAACACATCATTGCACAATTTGGCATTTCAAAACAAAATTTTGATTTGAATGGGGGAAAATGTTCTAAATGTACAGAAAATACTGTATAAACATATACGTGTATATTGTAAGATATAACATATAACGCATATTTAAGATCTTTTAGATAAACCTATTGGTAGGTTGTATAAAGTAAAATATTTCATTGAAGGAAATAGTCAGTCAATATAACGAGTCGAACTACTCCTCTACTAGCCCGGCGCACATAGGGTTCAATGTATGCTAGAAATTTATAATATTCAAAAATTAACTCTACTGCATAACATTGTGCATATATTTACTAGTTTGCTAACTTTAATAAATATTAATAATAATAATAGTAATACAGTGAAATGGAGCCCTGTTGTGACTACAAATTCCCTTCTTCAATCTCAATTTTTCTCACAGTACCCCAATCATCCCCAAAGAATTAGTACAAAAATATGTGTGGAAGTAAATCAGAGCATTCATTAATTGCCATCAAAATTCGTCCTCTGTTAAATATTATGCACTATCAAAATAACTATGAGGTATACCTTGCACGAAACTATCTAATATATAACAATTAACTCTACTCACAAGTCAGTCAAATTGCACGAGTCAAAGCAAAAAACATTGATATTTGTAATTAAAATATGTCATCTCATTCATATATATCATTCGGACATTTCATATTATTTTAGTGTGGAATATTGTGTAACACAACTAAAATTCATGATATTTATAATGCACTCACTCATCTCAATCATTAGGTAAATGTCGATTAATAGGTTATATTGTACAGCCGAATATATGGATCATAACTTGTTCGTAATGTACCATAAATACTTTTACTAAATGCTAAATTGGATGTTCAATGAACGAGCTTGTCCAATGACTAACCTGAGATATATTGAACACACTCGCACATACACAAAGTATATATATCACACGTCACATTTCCAAATGTTTAAAATGGTGTGAATGAAAATTTATATTGAATACAGGTAGGTAATTAGATTAACATGAAGCTGCGTGTACATAAACTACTGCTTTAACTGTAATTGTTATCCTATTACATTTGTAAATACAAGAATACATATATGCTATATAGGTAAGTTCTCACTTTTGCGCTACACGAAGTGCAGATAAAAATGCTCGTAAGTGTTGTGAAGAATAGATGTATATATGTATGTATTTCGGAAACACAGGGGAAAATGCTACTATTACAAACAATCACTAGGTAAAAGTTTCGTGGTGCCGGAGAAAGTGTCATATTATTTTTTTCCATCACTTACCGGCGACGAAGCTGCTTTTTAAACTAAAGCCGTGAATATGGCTATAGGGAAGTGGGCGAAAGTTGTAAAATACATCATTTTTATTATCTATCCTACAATCTTACAAGGTTATTCAGTGTTCCTCAAATAATATTTTATGTATTACAATTTTATTTTCAGTGTCCATTCCCGTTAATTAACTTCAATTTTCAAAAATATATACCAGTATCCGGCACACACACGATCTGACCTACTTAAAATACTCAAACATATTATATTTTATTAATTCTGAGGGTGTTGGAAAGAAAGTTTTACGAGTCCCTGGAAAATGTTGTTGAAATAACATTTATAAATACTACCTAGAATTCCTGGCTTAACTTAAGTTGGTCCACTCAAAAGTTTGTACATAATTGATTAGTGAATGGTACTGATGGGTGGTGCAGGTAAATTAGATAATGCTAACTGAAACAATGTAAATTTTCTATTGTGTCGACTCAAATTAACTGTGGAATTTTGCGAAGAGTAATTTAAATATAGAAAAATGGTAACTTGTAATTACTATTTATTAACGATGGTAAATTATTATTACAAAAGTATTTACACACCAGAAAATCACTGCATGCTGTAAACACATAATATTTGTAGGCACTTTTTACTCGAAAGAAGGAGAAATGAGCGTTCGTGCTAATGTATATTTCTCTACTTAAAATCTTTTCCTTCTTTTCTTGGGATGAGGACTTTTTATGTTTTGATGGGAAAAGTAGGTAAGTAATCGATATAATCAATGTGAAAATTGTCAATGACAGATTGCTTTCTTCGTGTGAAGTTTTGCTGGCGGAGGATTTTTAATGTCCATTGAAGTGTACCTACATTAGTATATAAGCCTAAGATAAAAATATCTCTTATATGATATGAACTGTGTACTACTACTATTCATACAAAAAAATTGATTGCATGTTTTAAAGAAAAATGTGAACGTAATAAAAATGTTTATGAAATGCACTTCAAACTTTTACCTTCATCATCACTCTCAGTTTATTACCATTGACGTGATTTCATCTGTGGAAACTTCTCCAGACCAAAAATAATACTGTTCGTATGCCTTTATATGTTAGGCTCCCTTCATGAAGAGGGTGAAAATGTTCTTCGTGCAGAGGTGTATAGCACATTACTAAAAAATTCATTTTCAACTTTGCTGAATATGTCATTTGTGAGAATGTATATAGGTATTCTTATTCCAGGTTCCTATCATCATGTGCTTCAGGTAAGGAAGTGTGAGAGACTCCAGAATCTATTCTATGCCACTCACGCAACACTCCTTTTTTCTTCTCTTTTTTTCTATCTCCCAGAGCCGAACAATTTATCCATGTCACAAATAATCGTGAGTCATGTGCTGCTATAACGGGAATAGTTGTCATAAACAGGATGAAATTGCCCATTTCCTCAAGACGAAAAGTTAAAAAACTCAGGCTGAACTGTTCAAAGTCAGAGGCGGAATGTTTTCTGTGTGGTCCCAATGGGACTATTTGTATTGCGGCATTTAGCAACACTTCGGCTTCACCAACAATACACCTATACCAGCGTACCTACCGACGAATCTCTTATATTGCATATAAATATAAGTTCCCTTATACATAAATATATATAAATGCTTTATATTGCGTAGGTCCTGTAGCACACATTACACAATATATACATCTGCCTGGAAAAATACCTGCTGGATTTTTTACCAGCACCAACAAAGCATCTTGTACACCAATCCGAAAATAGAATGTTTTTGTTTGCTCCTTTTAACTTTTTCGACAAGGTTCACTTGAAGCGTTAACAGAGTCAACAGTCTGCCTTATACGATGGAGATATAAAAGCGTCTATATGCGTCTTATGGACGAAAATTGTTTCTTCCTTCCTGTGTTCAAGCATTCGAAAAAAATGCTTTGAAGAAGATCACATCTGGGACAAATTCCTGTTGCAGATCTATTGCTTCTTTAAATTATTCATTGAATTATCGGCAGTACAATAGAGCGTAACATTTATATTGAAATCGTTCACTTGATTTAGATCATAAAGCAATCCATTCCACCATGACTGAAAGTGAAAGTTACATACCTTTTAATGTTACAAAGGCCATAAAAATGCGCGCCGTAAAAATAAACTTTCGGAGGAAAAGTGTCAAAACACGCATTTCATCCTTTTGCATCCTTGTTGAACACAGTTCTAAAATTTTGCGCATTTGTTCATGCACATGATGGCCGGTATTCCTGCATAACTGTCAACATTATTATTTACACTCTTATACTTTCACACGCAAATTACTCTGATGATCCCTGGAAAATTTCAAAGGTTATGCTTGGCGTAAAGTAGAACGACGACATGGAATTTTTTAAATTGGGTGAGCATCCGGAAGCATTATAGATAAGGCAGCTGCTAAAGTTCAATTATGGTGAGCGTTAATTTTTGTAATTAAGTATTACGGTGGCGTAACGAATTCATGTATGAACGGCCATGGACTATGACGGAAGGAAGAATTCGTGTGTTGATTAAAATTACAGGCAATCACTTTAAAATACACCTTCATAAATGCTATCGTGTCCAAAAAATTCTAAAACAAGAACATCGTATCTTCCCTCTTGTCATCCACACAAGGAAATGAGTTGACTTATTTTTGCGAAATCGATTTTACAAGGACTCAGTCGAATGTTCAACACGAACCGCACATTACTGTAACGGTAGCACTTTGGTATGTACGTCTTTACATATTGTCAAGAACCGTACACAAAGAGTGCAAGCAAGTCATGTTTTAATTAACAAATCAATATCTGTAGGCCATACTTACAATTAGATAGTACATGTAGATACCGTGTTCAATAGTATCTTGTTGCGGGCAATATATTTTGTGTGTAAAATTGTATGTTTATGTAGTACTCCTCATGCCACTTGCAGTAATAAATAACACTCCAACAGCTCACTGTGCTCAATCATATGAACATTATTTACTTCCGTCGTGAACAACAAAAAGTTCACAAATCATGTTTGAGCACATTTACTGCTTCAGTAGGTCTCTGCTCTCCTCATCATTAAAAACGAAATGCGACGAAAAACATGGCAATGTCACTTTTGCCTCTAAGAAATCACTCGAGACAACCCTATCGTGAAGGAAAAGTAAAAAAAGAAATGTGGAATAATTTCTTTATCATGTTTTTCACATGCAAATGTATATACATATTCCATATCTGTTTATTGATGTGATGAAGGCAAATTATATTCGCATCTCGGTCTCGGTCGCACATTTCCTTTTTAGTGAGTCGTAGAGCAGTCTTCCAGTTCCAGCAGAGTGAGAGACGCCAATAACAAAAATTGAGCATCAAACCTGGAGAACCGTGCACACAGGTAATGAAAACATGATGTATTCATACAATCATGCATGCAATATTGGCCAAGTTGGAGTCTTTTCATCAAAAATGATGATGAACTCAAAGAAGACTCAAAAGAATGCTGAGACAAATATACTACAAAATGTGAACATAGGCACAGGTTATGTAATGTATGTACATCTATATACAGAAACGATACGCAGAAGGAAGAAAGTGAAAACGTGGATATTGTCCCATCTCCCATCCCTTCCTCTGTCCTTGCTCAGTTTTCATCAGTAATACGGGAAACCTATCAGAATTTCTGTACGAATTTCGTACTTCCATGTTTTTTATCAAGTTGACGACGACGACGACGGCACGACACGGCCGTGAGCAATCTTGATCTTCATACACATTTCTTTCCAATCAAAAGCAGAAGAAAAAATCAGCAAACGGACAGAGAAAGAAAGATGGAGGGAGAGAGAGAGGGGGGAAAAGTAGAGAGATGTGAACGGATTGAGAGAGAAAGAGGAAGATTGAGAAAGCATCTGTACAGGAAATGGAGTAAAAATAGAGTTGTTAGAAGGACCGGATTTTCATCAACTTGTATTTCTCCTCTTCTGAGGTTCTTCATAAGAATCCTATTCTACTCGATTCGCCTCGAGGAGGAAATTTACCAAGAAGAGAAATTGAATTATCGATGATTTTTTTTCGTTTCTGGAAGCACACTATTGGAGGAGTAGTGAAGTGAGAGCTCTGCGAGAATGCAGAAAAGTATACATATATCCAAGAGAGTCGCGCGTTCTCATCTCTGAAGTAGGAACGCTTTGTGGATTTCGATTTTGTGAATTACTATCGTCGATCGTCAATAATGAATTCTATGCAAAAAGAATACACCTGTTATACTAGTATACCCCCTGTGGGGCTGGAACTGGAGAGAAAAAGAGAAACGCAAAAAAAATCTTGTGAGTGAGCAAGTAAGGAAATAGACGGGGAGAAGATATGGAGGGGCAGATTTCTATGTAGGAAGCCGATAAGAAACAGGAAGCTTGCTAAATCATGGATTTTTTCTCTCTCATTCAAATTTAATTTCCAGGAAACTTTCACTAGATGAAGTAGGGAGAGAGAGAGAGCAAGAAGTAATGGGAAAGTAATTGAACTTTGTCTGCAATATGATTAAGAGGCGTGTGTGCCAGCAAATGTAATGAAGCTTTTAGACAGAGACAGAAGAGAACTGTCTCTCTACTTCCGGCACTGATTAATACACAGTTATAGACTGCTAAATTCTCCTTTCTTGGAAAAGAAGATTCACTTCTTCTGCTTCAGCCAAGCTGGTAATATAAAAGTCACAACTAGCAAAGATTATTTCTCTACGTTCGGAAAGCAAATTTTCTTTAAAAATAATATTACCATTAACCTGATCAGATGCTTTATAGGCTTGGGATATATGTAGATATGTAGTTTCACCGTCTTTTATGCACCCGAATATTACCTTGATTATTTCAGAACGTACGAACTATAATGAAATCAAGGCTCTAGTAATATATGTAGCACGACTACGACACGAAATAAACTCCAACTTTGATGGATCCTTTTTTGTAGGTAGCTCGAAGCTTTTATAAACAAAAGTTGTGAATCGACGTTTCCACTTCTAATGGCAATTATCATTAGTTAATTATAGTGAAAGAGTGTTGAACAAGTGGAAACAAAAAGGGTCGAGAAGTTTTTGCCAGCTAATTGAACTACATACGGTATATTTATATATATGTATTTTTGTCGATATCGGACCGGAGACCGGAAGCAAGCTTTGAATGAATAG
This sequence comes from Heteromurus nitidus, assembly GCA_034687055.1. Classification (NCBI taxonomy): domain Eukaryota; kingdom Metazoa; phylum Arthropoda; class Collembola; order Entomobryomorpha; family Entomobryidae; genus Heteromurus; species Heteromurus nitidus. The sequence goes on along the minus strand of JAQFZW010000881.1, from coordinate 10,179 downwards.
CATAAAAGAAAGAGCTGTTAATAAGCAGCGATGTGAAAACACAAAGGAGCCAACTTTCAATAATAGAGCTTCCATAAAAGCACGACGAGTGTATTTTATTGTATTCCTGTAGTTTGTCCTTCTTTTTCTTTTTGTATAGGGTGATGAAGGTGACACATATTACTTCATCTTCAAAAAACAATCATTCGTGTCACACACATTTCCTCTTCAGCATACACACAATATATGCTGCTTTCTCTCCGCCATCCATTTCGTGATCAATTACAGGGACATCGAAGAAGTGAAGCCAGTTAGTGAAGAGTAAAAGTTAGGAGAACATTTGGACTTTCTAAAGGACTAAACAGATGAGACTCCTTTTTCTGCAGTTGGAAGCTGGGCACACAAAAGTAGCAAGAAGGTGATCGAGTAGAATGTGGATATGAATAAGAAAAGGGGGAAGGAAATAGGCGCTCTCACGAAGTTGGAGAAAGCTCGAGTCGTGTGAAGCAAGAGAGAGTGGGCTCGGCGGTATATCATACACGTGTTGTCGGTGTGGAGAAATAAAAAAAGGCAGCCAGAGAGGGTTTCAGTTCAGCTTATCGCTTTTATTCTCTTTCCTTCGGTAAAAGAAAGGAAAGCTTCCTGTTTGTTGTACTCAACGCTATCATTTTTCAATAAACGGATATAATACAGAGAAATGTGTATAGATGTAGACCTTTTGATTCCTTGACAGGTGGATATCTTTCAGTGGAAATCTCAAAAGTGCAAAATGGGGTAAAAGCTTGGTGATGTAACTTGTCAAAAGTCGGAAACAAGATCTTCTTAACATTTTGATATCAAGTCGGCTTCCTAGAGTTACACGGACAGCAAGCAAGAGAAGAGTAACCGAGACACATTTACTGACATACATTTAGAGCCATTTGTTATAGGTGTGCACTCATCTGGCAAAACTACCTAGCACGAGTACAGATATATATACCTTGTGTACATAATACATGAAACCTTATATATTTTACGCAATATGTGCGAAACAACAACATCCATTTGTCATGTATCTGACGGTGACGGTGGATATAATAATTCTGGATGAGACCATATGTTCTTGTATTCGAACTGGGGTGAAAAGATGTGAGAGATGTATGGTTAAGTTGACGCGCTTTCACTGCACAGCGGAAACTGTCACACACAAACATATCAGCATTATGGATTACGCTGTAAGTTTGGACAAATTTACTGTGCTGAGAAAGCAGACGGGACACAGTGCATTCTTGCTCAGATAACAAATGAATATGCGATTGGAATAAGAATTCTCACTCTAATCAATTACTGAAGCCAAATTAATTCCGTTCTGACGTGCACTTGACTTTATTCTGGATAGAAAATGTAATTAAAGAGAGATGTTTTTATCGGATAAGGATAACGCTCGTTAAAACGTCTGAACTTTAAACAACCCTTCGAAACCAAAACATTCAAGTTTACTGTATCCTGCGATGACTGGAGTATAGCGTTACTCTCATCCTGTCACACACATTCACATTCTCCACTCGCTCTAAAAGTTCCGTTTTATGCAAATGCAATAAAATGTAACAAAAAGATACGTCACCATCACAGGTACTCATGAAGAGCTCATAAACTTTCTTCCAAAGCATGGTTCAGCACAGCCATACATCCTACATCTCGCTCATCCCACTAGTCTAGATTAACTTAACTTTCTCAGCTCGCTTCCAAAATCACAATTGCTCTGCTGCCGATGGTAAATAGCACAAGAGTGGAGCACGGACTAAATTGTGTAAGTGTAACCTGAGCCGAGAAACACAAAGATACAGAAGCTAATTTACATTCTAAGAAAAAATAGTTAGCCAAGCCAGGTGGTTAGATGGACGAATGTTTTCCTGTAAACTTCACTACGTCTCGCTCTCACTTTTTATTACTCTTCGTCGTATCATGATGAAGCGCAAGAAGTTTGCACATGCGAATGTACCATACATTCAACACGCGGAAGTATATGGATGGGGTAATTAATGCATAGAATTGAAATTGAAAAGTTTTTGCTGATGAATTCATTAGTCCTTTCCCCAACAAGGAAAAGCGAGCTTTTTGTCACTCTCTTTTTACACCAAATCTAGTCATCCTCATCATTTGTACCATTTCGTGTGCAACTATTCTTCCTATTCTTTTTATGAGTTGTTATGTGGCGAGAAAAGAATCTCTACCTTGCACTTTTCCTTGCTATCTGCTGAAGAGTTCTTGCTCTCTTGCATTGCATAATCCTTAAAAAAGTGCGGAGTGACTCCAAAAGACTTTCCCGGAGTAACTCCATTTTCTCTTTCCAATTTGAATTTTGTAGAAAAATTTGCTAGAAAAACTTCAGCATTCACGACGTTACTTTAATTTGCTTTGCTCGGGAAAATGTTTCCTGTCGTTCCTCCCTCGGTTTGTAGTTTTTAAAGGGACGACACAAGGAATGATATGAATATGTACATTGGTGAGAAAATTGTAAAAGCACATCTTGCGTCCATTGTTTAGGAACGCTATTGTTGTGAACAGCGAGGCGCAACAACTACTTCAACTTGCATATTATTTTTCTTTTCAATGTCGCTTGATGACTTGAACATTGACGAAGTCGATTCAACCAGAGAGACAGGTAAGGTAAAAGGAATGCTTCTCAGAAAAAAAGTTTTCTCCCCTTTTCCTGGCAACGTCCCACTTCCCACTTTTCGCTTTCCCCGTTTATCCGCTTTAGTAAGCACATGAAGAAGGAAGATGCGAGGGGAAACGAGAAGAGTGTAACTTTTTCGTTTGATGATGTTCTTGATGATGACGACGGCGATGTTGATGAGATAGACAAAATGAGATATGGTGACATTCGGTACACATCTTCACTACAACCTATACATAAAACAGAGAGGAAATATGAAAAATAAAAGGGCTACGATGCGACATGTGAAAAATGCAAATAAAATAGGTTACACATGCTAATGTGCCCAACAGCTAGCAAGACAGAGAACATTTTTTGACGCTTATAAAGAAAAAAGACAGCCGCTTACAGGGTAACATGAAGAATAAAATTCCAAGTTTCAAAGTGAACGTTCTATCTATCATTCTCCTTGCAAATGACAAGAAGATGCGCAGCGAGCGACCATTCTTCAACACTAGTCGCAAATTTTGTGAAGCTATTTTCAATCTACCCACTTTCCTTCTTAGGTTTATATTCTTTCGATTATACGTTTAACATTTATAACGGTTCATTTCATACATAATGTATAGTGTGACAACATTGGAACAAGTGAAAAAGAATCAAGTCAAGTGTCACTATATATTCACTCTCCATATCGCTTTTATTTATGTTCGGTCCTTTCGCAGTAGATTGCTGCATTTTGTATTTACATGCCCTTTCCTTACAACTGTCTTTCGACAATCAGAAGGAATAAATAAAAGATATTTCAAACTGTCTATTTATACATATGTGACATTATGGCTTGACCTCATGTAAAATTTGATTCAAGGAACCCTTCAGATCATATGCGGGTATTATATTCTGTCGATGGTCCTACATGGTCCTTTGCAAAAAAGGGTTAACCAACCCGAATCCGTTGAAAGTGAAAAGGGAAAGTCCAAATAAACTGCTTAGATCTTCAAGTCGCACGCTAGAGTTTGCAACTTTCAAACGAAAAGAAAATTTTTCACAGCTTATTTTGGCGACTAAACTAGCATCAACATTTTTGGCAAATATACATCCTTATATCAAAGACGAAACGATGTCAAACGAATATTTAAATAACTCTTCTTAGAAGCCTTTAAAAGTTGCACAACACTCAGGGAGGCCGTCGTCGAGTCAAATTCGACGAAATGAAGGACGCAGAGGTATTATGGCGGACTGTCTTTTTAGAGCCTTGGTTCTGATGATGGGATCGTTTTCGTGTGGCTTTGTCACTGTCGCAAGCAAACGTATAACCTGTGGAGAAAGCAAAGCTGTGGGCAAAGGCTCTAGCACTTGTATGCTCACTATGCGCGTCTTTGATTTTGTAACTTTTCATTATGATGGAGAGAAAAGCCTTGTTGACATATTGTGGTGGTGTATATACACATCTTTAAGACCCAAAGTAAGCAAAGAGTTGTTGGCAAACTTTACAATTTCACCTAATACTCTGGGAATGAAGAGGTTCGAGTGATAAACCTAAACAATGCTTAATGTCCTCCTGTGCACACATGCCATTTCCCAAATGTGCCCAATTCTGAAACGTCTTGATGATGTTTATGGAATACACTTAAAAGTGTTCTGCATCACATTATCATACATAAATACATGCCCAAAGCACTGTTTATACCTTGTGGCCAGGACCTTGTCTTCTATAAGCCCTCCGAGAATTCTAATTTGGTGATTTAAAGGATATTCTTTCATGTATTTAATAACATGTTCGATGATGTATGTAGGAATTCCAAATGGAATTTATTGAAGTTTAATCCTTCTCAAAGCCTTTTCCTCCAACCGTGCTTTTTGTCTAAACAGGAATGCTGTCTCTCATTTTCTCAAATTATGTCTTATGGAATGAAAATCCCATTGTAATATGAAACCAATTAGACAATTCCATCTGCTTATGTAATATTACGTGATGACTCGTCCTTTCCCTTGCACAAACTATGTGAAAACGCGACTTAAAATTGCGTTAACATTTGAAACATTCAACTCCAAAGTATCAAGGAGGTCAATAGCACACACCTTTACTTCATGGAATCAATGAAGCAAAAAGTGAAATTTCCCTAGTTTTGTTCACTACCACCATTTTTCTCTCTTTTCTTCAAAAATCCGTCTCTCTCGCTCAGCAGATCTTCCTGCTGGGCTTTCACCGTCAAATAGGCTTGTCTGTATTTTTTATCCCTAATAGTCATCGGTTGACTTCCCTCGACACATTCGCTTCACTGCAAATATACCTGGTGAACATATATGCACATCCGTATACATGAATGTGCATGTATATATGAGCGACGAACTTTGAAAGGAGCGTTAGCGTAAACCCCCGTTGTATGTAGTTGAAAGCATGTAATTCATAGTCATCCGGAATCAAAACCAGCACCTTTTCAAAAATAGGTTTCCCCGTTTTCCTGAGTAAAGAAAAGTCGGGAAAGTGATGAAAAGGTTGTGAAAATCAGTGCTGGGAATGTTGAAGAATTTATGAGAAGCGTGCACTATGCCAAGGGATAACTTCAATCCGCTCTATGATATCTACATTTCTTCTGTATACGTCCCAGTCGTAGGTAGTTTTTCTTCATGTTCTCCTAAAAGTGCAAAAAACTAGGAAAGTCTACCTATGTAAAGCAAGTTTACTTACTGGAATGGAAGCAAATCCAAGTCAAGCCCATTTCCACATTTTTTGGCGTTTGAATCAAAAGAAATAAGTGTACATTGGATTGTTAGAGAGATGGTGTGTGGTATTTGCCTAGGTAAAGGTGCATCGTACGTAAAGTACAACCCAAAGCTATCTCGCAGCTTTCCTTCTTATGTCATACGTACTTATTGTAATATCCATCTACCTGCCAACTTTTTGAGCACTATAACATGCGTAAAATCCTTTTATTTTCTCCCCAAAAAAATTGTCGTATGCCAGGTACCCTTTCAATGGAATCGTTATCGCGTCTCTCCGTAGAGAACATGTAATGTTCACTTGGATCTATGTAAATTCCATACTTTTCACCTTGCGAAATTTTACAAGCCTGTACACACATTTTCGCTATTCCAATGAATGCCGCGACAGACGAGATTTTTTTTCGCCCCCCAAAAAAAATGTGTATGTGTGTGCATGGCGTGGTGGAGCATGTAAGTTTACGCACCACATCACATTACATGCGACAGTGAAAGCATCCTCTCTATCCAATATACGTAATGGGCATGTTTGCCTTTCATGTTTTATGTTTGTCAAGAATGCGAAGTGATTTCTCATTTTGTGGATGCCAACTTGGCGGTAGATGTGCATGGATGTCATGAATGATTGTTGAATATTATGCACCATTTTTCGTAATCTCCTTTCCTTTCCAGCAACAATAATTTTCCCACTCAGATTTTAGTAATGCATTTCAAAATCTGCATGGCACTGCGTGGGTGATATATTAATTTTTTGTGAATTATGTATACCTATGTATGTAGGTCTAATGATGATAATATGATGACTCACTTTCGTCGTTGTTGCATATGCATAGGCATAAGTGGTTTTGTGTACCTTTGATCTGACTCTGCTATTGTGTGGCTGCTTTCGTCGCTTGTATATGATTTACGAAACGCGCACCACTTTGCTCCCTCTCATGTGGGATTCTTATGGTCTGCTGCACAATCTAGGAAATGTACATATCTACCTTTATGAATGAAGTAGGCATATACGTTATTGTTTAATAGAAAATGTCAGTATGAATTTATAGTGCAAATTTGTCCTATATCCATATTGTCTCAAGTGCGTTATCTCTGCCGTAATTCACGTCTCATCACATAAGGCACAACCTTATGCTTCCTTCCACGGTTTGTTGCATTCAATTTCCTTCGCACTCAACAATCCTACGAAATTCATTACCATCCTCCTGTCCATAGGTGATGTAGGTGTATTCCAGGAGGCGAAGTGATTTCATCCGTGGAATCGCACGAAAACAAGGTTTTACCCCAAATCAGCATTGTATGCTTATCCAAATATCCACACTACCACTCAAACTTGTTTTTTTGTGCAAATGAAATCAGAAAACTGATATATATTATGCATCAAAAGACATGTCATTAAAAATTGAGTGTGAATAGAGAAGTGCTCGTCAGTCGGGTAGTGTGACGAAATGACAGCCCTCACAAATGTTCTAATTTGTTTATTGCAAATGTTCTGAGTACTATTCTCACACTATCCATGTTTACACGAGGTTGCATGTGTGTACTAGATTTTATTTGCCCATCACTGGCATCACTCCCCTGCTTGTCACATTGATCATGTTTGTTGACAAAATCACCGAGAGGTACTTTGAGTATAAAAAACCCATGTGTATAACGGATGAGTTAACTCTGGATTTGGTTGAAGGAGGACGAGGGTGAAAATCGGCGAAAGCTGTCAGCATGTATATTTCAAATCACATACTATTTTAGATTGCTTTCTGAGAGAATCTCCTCCTGACGCTGTCGTCCGTGTATATGTATCTGTATATAATGCTCATATTTATAGGTATTTGGTATCAGTATGTTCAGAGTGTGATAGAGAGAGAGAGAAGAAAGAGAAAGTAAAGTGACGCTAATATGTGTGCTTTGTATAGACGAGATACGACTATCAAATAGGGGAAGGCATACAGGTATACGCAGTCTGGATATGAGATTGAATGAAAACAGTTAGAATGTATTTCGCCCTGTGACGACGGGATTTGATGGTGATACGAAGGTAATGTATGTCAAGAACAGCGAGGAAGGATCTCTCTCTAAATTCTATTTTTCACGTATGCTTTGAACCTCCTGGCCTGAACCCCGAGGATTCGTACTTGGACCTCAATTTCTGACTCCACTTCTAAAAGTGGATTTGCTTAGCATATTTTTCATCCAACGTGGGTAGGATTTTGAATGAGCTCCAGATCCGTTAACAAAAAGGGAAAGTATATTGGTGGAGTGTCAATGGACTGATAAAAAATTGTTATATGTACCATGTAACAGTGTACTGCTAGTACAACATAATTATAGTATTTAACTACGGTTAAATACATGGTCTAGCTGAATTACAGACAACAGTTGTAACTAATAAGCTAATATCGACTGATTTGGTGTTTAGTACTTGTATTGGTTTACTAATATTATCCAGTTTTCTTGGTTGGATTAGATAAATTCCTCTGCAAGTGAAACTGCAGATGCTTACATAATCTAAATATTTTCAATTATACGAATGGACCGTTGAAGTTCTCGTTATCACCTACAACAATGCGTCAGAACGAAGGACGAGAATATACTGCAACGAGTTGAGTGACAGGAAAACAAGCTGTCTCTTCCAGGGTCGCTGCTGAGTGAGAACACCCACTGCGAACAAACAACAACAACGGTATTCTTCTTGCAAGTGCGGATGTCTTTAATAAAACATATACATTTTGGTCGTATTGGAGCTCTTTTAGCAAGGTTTTTGAGAATAATCTATATTATTCAATGTGCAATGTAAGTGCACCTATATTTAAGAATAAATATTTAACTTTCACCAAATGCATATGGTACAAAATATGGAGATGTGTTTTCTGTATTATGAACATATGATAAAAATGACATACTTTACCACCGAAAATTTTATGTTATATTCTGGCCATGGTAGTAAATTGGTATAGATGTATCATCACCCTGGCATATGTATTATTTTAACCTGCTACGCAGAGCGTATTTCACTCCTCGATGAAGAAAGACATGACATCTCAAACTCATTCGTAGGCATCTTTGTGAATTTAACTGATTAAAAGATTTAATATTCCAAGTATGGACACGCAGACATATGTTCACTTGCAACTGACAGATCATTGGGCGAGTTCCTCGCTGTGTTAGAGGGGAAGATTGCTTTCCATCTTTCACCAAACGCTGAAATTTATTTCTAAACGAAAACTTTTTCCATGATAATCTGCAAGAAGGATGTGCAAAATATATACGTACATAGCATATTATCCAAAGTCAATCCCACCATTATAAATTCACTTGAGACGGAAGGAAAAATATATATTTGCTTTAGAAAGGAGAACTGTGATTATTGCCTCTGCTGCCCGCTATCCAGGTTTATATCTTATTTAGATGTAAAGTAAATGCTGATGATGTGATGATGATGGTATCCTGTCTCCCTTCCACTTTAAAGTATAAATCTTGTTACCCATACCACACAAGACGCTGCTGTCACTCTGTCACGCTACACTGCACACAAAAGATAGGACCATAAGTACCTGGGGTTTCCTCCATTCTTCGAGGAAGTCTATGGTCTACTCCATGGGAAAATCCTTGTGTTATATGGCTTCCAATAAGTGAGTGATATACCATCAGCACATCAGCACAAGTCCAGTGCATTATACGGCATGAGTTAAGATAACCAAAAATAGCTTTTACTTGCTAGGTGGTTAGTTGAGGTTGAGTGTATGTTGTAGAAAAAAGGAGTCAGCTTGACTGATTTCTTCCAGGAAAAAAATAAGTATAAAACCGAAATCCTGAGTGACTACTTCCAATGGGGAAAGTGGAGAAAAAGTGAAAATGTTTATATATACATACATAATATATATCTTGTGTGATACATATATGATATGAAGAATTGTGCGTACATCATTTATTATGTGTCAATATGTTTGTAAGGATTTCGTAGTGTGGCACGATGAAGTATCATCATAATATATGTACATAACTAAGAGAGCTTTCAAAGACTGAGAGGAATATACGAGAGAAATTCTTAGTTAACGTTATATAATTTTCGGGGAAGGCTCAAGAGGATTACCTTTTTCGTTTTTCATGCTTTGGATTTCCTTTCCTCTTTCCCCATGCAGAGCTAAAGCCATGCACTATGCTATCTCCAGAGGAGAAAGAAGAAAAACAGTATTTGTATGGTAAAAGGGCACAAGGAGAAGGGTGAAGCGAAAAAAATGAAGATTATGAATAGCACTTGAAACGGTGATGAAGAAGCCGTTGCATTGCAGAGATATAAACTACTCCATGTCACGTTGGGGAAAACGATATGACATTTTAGAAAGACGGAGCAGGGTATTATGAGAAAATCCTGATTTGTAGACGCTACTCCGCTAGTGATTCTCTCCTTATTCGTTATAATCACTTCCGAATTGGTGTAGATTTCAATGTTGAGTTGGCCATTCACGATATTAAGTGGCATATATAGAGGATCTATGTAGTATATAGCAAAAATCAATGTAATGTGGGCTTGTGGAAAGAGAATTTTGATCTTTTATACTGATATTTTCACTCAAGTGTAAATAATATTTCCCCAGTGTTAAAAGGATTTCCTGGAGATATATTATACTAAACGAAATGAATGCACTGGTAAAATTTTGTTTTCATATCAGAAGCCTACCTGAAATGAATCCCTTGTATAGCTTCCTTAATCAAGGCGAATCTCTGGAGAACCAGGGAAATTTTATTTTAAAGGCGATATTAAAAACAAACTGGAGGCAAAAACATTTGCACTATCTAGTCCTGCGTCGAATGAATGTGCTAGTAAAGGTAGAAAATAA
>JAQFZW010000880.1:0-39163 GCA_034687055.1 Heteromurus nitidus | reverse complement strand
GTTGCTATAAACGTTTTGCTTTGAATTTTTTGTCGGATACTTTTGTTCAAGTTCAATCAAGTTGTGTACAAAATCTTAGGTATTGGGAAAACTGACCACCAATGAGAACCTAAATCTAATTCGCATGACTTATATTCAATTATTCAAAACGGTAAAAATTGGTAGTGAAGCATGGACAATTCTGGAGATTATACTGATTACGATTACTACTTACGGAGTTTGGTAAGCAAGCGTTTATTAACCCAGTAAAAGTAAACACCAATCTCTACTCCAGTAATTATTTACTATATCGCGTAACAGGGTTACATGTGACATTTCGTCCAACAGCAATTTAACAATTGCTTTATTTACCTGTGGCACTAACATTATTAAACCTTATTATGTTGACTGTCAGTATATCATCGGCAAGAGTCGCAAGACAATGAATACACATTGCTTCAAAATTTAAAATTCCAAAAATTGCAGTCCAAAGGTTTGCAAGATAAACGATAAACTTATAGGGATCCAAAATGAATAGATGAGGCTACGAGGCTAGTCTATATAAAGCCGTAGTCCGGAAAAAGTATAAGCAACAAAATTCATCACGAGCATAGGTATTGTTAGAAATTGATGATTTTTTGCGATAACGCGATCACTACAATTGTTTGATATGTATCGCGCTTGTTGTATGTACGTCTCGTTGAAAATACAGCAACTGACAAACAGTGGCAATGAGAGACGTAGAGGTACCACCGATCGTTTTTGTATTCTCGGATGTTGTTCGTTTTTTCTGATGCTCATCCATACCATACCAAAAGTACAAAGAATATATAGCTTCAAAAAACAATACAGTAAATATAAAACCAAGTACTTTATTTGGATAGATTAAGCAAAAATGTTTTCAATATCAATCGCAATGCACACACTAATATACATTCTGTTCTATTCCTCTGGATAGTGGAGAGGGGCGGATCGTGATTTTTGTATAAGATAACCTTTTTTGCGTGTTGCGAAATTCCAAAAAATGTCATATTGTTGTTGTAAATTCAACAATACATCTGAGTACAATCAAATAGTATGGCATAACCACTACTCGTAACTCGTAAGTGCTACCAAAAGCAAATGCGTAATGTCAGTATCATGCGTTGAAGTGCCCGTTAAATTTAAGGGTAAAACTGTGCATGTGCATTTATGCTGCATTCGCGTACCATTTTATGCATAAATTTCCTGATAACCAAATCAAATTTCCTGAATATAACCAAATTATTCAGACAACATAGCACGTAGCACACTATACACTATTTACTTGTAAATTACTAATGCCTTTTCAAATACAAAATTGAAAGTACTATATAAATAAAGCTTGTAAGTGTACTGGTCACAGAGTCACAGCAATATCTGTAGCTTATAGTCCAAAGTACGTCTTCGTAATTTCATTTGAAATGTTCATCATATTAAGAGTTCGTATTGGTGTTTGAAATGCTATCGCCATCATAAAAAGCAGTACTGATATTGGTTTGGTATCTTTTGCAAATTTGATACATTGGCATTTTTTGAGTGACATATTTTAGTTGGACGGTTGGACATAATTCCAGTAAATTCACAAAAGAATGTACATGATGTAGTATTGTACATCCATGTAGAAAATCATGTTTTGCGTTTTAAACAGCATTCTCCTTTAATGCTATCAAATCACTGCATCATACGACATGATACAGTGTGGTCTTTTAATAGGAAAGGATAGTTTCTTTGAAGATGATGAGTCTGTGGCTTTGTCGACTGTTATAGTCGTGACGTGATGGCTACTCATTACAAACTCGTAAAACGAACGCACTGGAGAGATGAGAAAGTGATGGTGATTAGCTTTTATACTTTGCCTTCTCTGTCGTTAATACATGCTAAAACATACTTCTACAACTGCATTTATGTTTGCGTATAATTTTAAACCTACATTGCGATGCTCTGAGCTGAGTGTAGATTATTGCATAAATATTTGCATTTTCGATGTCAAGCTATGAGAACAAGGAATAAGGATGGTGTTGCTTTGCATTGTATTATAATTGCACATCAAGGTGAATCAATAAACAAGGATATGAATACTTACTACCCGAAAGAAAGGGTTTGCAAAACACTTAAGACAGCAGGTAAAGTCGCTAGACATGTTCTAATAGCACGTAGTAAACCTTCATCATTCGATGACGATTTTACGAAAACAGCAAATTCCAAATGAAGACTTGGAGAGTGGACCTCTGCATGTAATAGAGGCAGATGCTACTCACTTGCCTTGAGTTTTGACGGCTCAGCTCTTTACGCCATGTGATCATCTATTAAGTACCATTGTACTATAAGAATTTTTTGCGCATCGTGTATCGTGAAGTATCTGGCCCGAATGAATTTGATTAGTTCTCTTTGGATCGTGAATAAAAAATAATGAAAGAAGATTGTCTCAAGGTTCAGATATGTTATATAGATGCGCATCTTTCAGAAAACGATAGAGTTTGTGTTTGTGTAATGTATGGATATTTAGGAAAGTATAAGTGTAGAGAAACATGCATAGTAATGGATTGTAGAAATAATAAACCTTACATTGAAAATAGCTTTGAGCTTGAATTTCTATATTATAGGGAATGATTCACCAAAATTTTAATAATACAAACCTACAGTCCATGCATCTTTTTCGATTTTGGTAATTTTCTTGAAGTCGATGAAGTCATTTTTTCTACAGTGTCACATTCCAATAATTACTGAAAGTTTTTCAAGGCACACAAACAGATAGCGTGCAGAAATTAGAGGACACGTCTGCCAGCAATGCATGACTTTGTCTGCATTCATATTGTACACGTACATTGTACATCGTTTTGTGAAAAGTTATATTCCAATCGCATGAATCGTATCGTATCTTGATGAACATCTTGACGTATTTTGCATTATTGTGTGTAAACTATGGTCTGTCATGTTAAAGGATTCTCCCTTGAATAATAATGCAAGTTTGCAGCACATCACTTCGTTTCATGAGTGTGTTTCTCTCTTTGAGTGCTGAGAGGGTGATAAATGAGCATTAGGTAATCCCAAGAAGCAGTTGGAAAATCATATAAAAACTAAAGTCGTGACTTGTAAATTTGTGTTAGTATGACTGTATGCTATTGTTATCGGCCAGTGTTATGATCGGAAACATCATTGTGAAAATCTTGTTATTGCATCATTCATTATACACCGTGATTAAAATAACCGAATTAATCCCACTCGACCGATTCAGAAGAATAGAGCTTGTAGTTAGTTACTGATCATAATCATTTACGTCAACAGCATCTAGCATCTTCATGCATAGATACATTGTATTCGTTAGGTTTTGTGCCTGTCTGTTGGATTGACATACGATTGTACAGGAAAATATAACCCAAAAGCCCAAATTATGGACAAATAATACATGCGATCTGCCATGTACCTGAAAGTTTTAATACATGTTTGTACGTGAAATTAACAGATAGTAATCATCCCGGTGGACTTAAACCGTGTATATTCTGATTATAATTAGTACGTACAGTCTGCTTGTGATTTCAAAATGTCAGTTCGGTCCATTCAATGGCATCAAAGTATTGATGGAGGACGGAGATAAATCTGGGAAATATTAAAATTATTTATAGCGGACTATGCCGGCACTTAAAATAAAATCCGGACAAATAACGTTTAATATAAGGATAAGGATTGTTGAAAATATAAGGAAAAATGTATAGGTATATTAATTGCCTTAATTTGCATCTGCAGGCGTCGAAAAGTTTTGGTCCAAACCAGTCGGTACTTTTGCGAGAAGGACTGCAGTCTGCAGACAACAGACGCAGTAGGTTTTCTTTTTGCCCCAAGATCCTAATAGATTCCAGCCTTTCGTCCAATGGTATCGGATTTCGCACTTACAAGGTCATTTATAGGATCATCCATGAGGAATGTACAATAGTACGTTCCATACGCATTAGCTTCCCTGATGATAGTTGTAGTTTGATTATGATTACAAATCTTAAGTTGCTCGGTGTTATAGTTGTCAAGCAGGTTTGCATCTTTTTTGTGTTATCGATCATATTGGGTGCATAATCTGAATCTCAGCAATACATATAGTCACCACATTCATATTGTCAGTGGAGTTATTGCATCATATTACCTATGCTCGTCTGGCTCCTTAAGTACATCTGGTACACCCTAAAATTCCAATTTCATGATTGCCAGCTCCTCAATAGCCAGCAATGCAGTATTTCTGCATACTTCTGCACAGAGTGCATGATTTCAGAAGAGCACTGCTATAAATTGAAATGTTTCGTCATTTACATTCGCAAGTAAAATAGAATACCAAAACAGGTTACAGAAGTAAACATTGCACTGATTGAAGAACAATTGAAAAATCAAAGATAATTTTCATGAAGTGAAGCCAGCAAGTATGATCGGAATGTTATAAAATTGGAATTCATTTAGCGCTAGCTAAACTGCAAGCTAGGCACCAAGCTGGGCATTTTTAGTGTGGATTACGTAAACAAAGCATTTATCTAAGATGTGTGCACACTGTGGATACATACATAATATTATGTACTTACCTACGTAAAGAATTCGTTGGAGTGTTACGCGCACATAAAGATCAGGGTGATCGTAGGTAGTTCAAGTAAGGAGCTTTGAAAAAAATATTATTTCTGCAGTACTAATGGTACTTGTTGCACTCAATCCTAACGATAGCTGGTTTCATGTTGTCTACCTACTACCTAATGACGAATTGAATGACTGAATGACTGTTGATGCTGTCTGCTACGACATAAGTAATTAATCGCGCGTAAGTGCCCAGAGAATTTGGAAATTGGGGCATACATGTTTCAAATAAAATACAGAGTACTTATCCTGAATTTTCAGCTTCTGGATGCGACACGGAAATATGAAATGATGAGAATCCTTCCCTTGAAAAATGATATAGACAGGTTCATGCACTTGGTCAGTACACACCGTTGTTTGTTTACCCAAACTGTGGCGATGACGAAAACAAGGAAATAATTTAACTTATTGTTATTACGAACAAAATTGGACATATTAAGTTATAAAAGTTTTAAATATTGTTTACCTCTGTATACAAAAGTCATGCATGTTGTGCTAAATATCGGGAACACCAACAAACTTGCTTCCTTTCTCACAGTTGTGTTGTACAGCGCTTTCTGCCGCTGAGAGAGAAAGTGATCCCGAATTCCTACCAGAGTGAAAATCGCAAGGGCGCAATACGATTCATGTGCTGCTCACTTTCATCCTCGCCGAGCTCGACATACAAAGCGTAGGATGTAGATGGCGTTCACGATGTAGAAAGATTTTTCGCTTTCTCTTTTTGCTTCCAGCCGTCGTCTGATTACGTATTATGCTGATACTAAACGAGCAGTTCGGTTGTGCCTGTGTGTTTTATCTACATTAGATGCAAGAGCTTTGGTACATTAATTGATTACCTTAATATATGTTGGGGATGACTCTTCATCGTCAAGTACAGGAACAGTTCTCACTTTTAGAAGAATTCAACATTACTATCGTGAATGCTGGAACAGGGAGATGTTATTAATAAGAATGAATATGGCGTTTTTATCTGGATTTAAGAAATTCGGCAAGTACTTTAAATCGAATGTCACGGACACGGGTCAGTTGAAGTGATAAATGTGAATACAAAGACATGCATACAAGATACAAACCAAATTTGCATTATTGCGAAATTGAGGTGGTCAGCTGCATCGTGCTTTATTTTGTATTTTGTATATCTATATTTTGCGCTTTGACTGCAGCACAATATATGGTATATCTGTATATTTATGTTTTGCCCTTTCGTATGAAGAAGGCTTATCGATACCAGTATACTTTTTTCTTGAATGTGTGTCAATTGTTACAATGATTCATTATTATACACAAAAATTACTAATTGTGCAGAGAGCAGATTTTGTAAATTTCCTGGTAGAGGACTATGATGCAACTACAGTTAAGTTTATCAGTTAATTCTGATTCGAACAATATCTTTAATTGTTGGAGACGCCCACAATCCCCGGCAAGTTTGGATCTGGATTGGCACACATCCTTGGATTCATCAGCATCATCACCGTTCCTGCAGAGACGTGAAAGCAACGGGAGCAGAGAATTCTGGGATTTCTGGACTGGTCAAACAGAAGATGAACATCGCGAAGAGGATGAGGATTGGGAAGAACTGAACTTTGAAATTTGGGTTCGCTAATTTTGTAGCATTATTTAGTAAACGCGTAATTGTTATATATGATATAGACCAAGATAATTCACATAGGTATATCCATGCATGAGTTATAAGAGTTATACGAGTTTTTCGTAATGAAGTACCAGAATTATGTAACATATGATTTCACGTTCAGATGAAATTATAATAAGAAACTATATTCTTAATTATACTATAGAGAGAAAGAGAGAGCCTATATAAGCAAGTGTAGATAGACATTCAAGGAACTCCAAGTGTAAACCTTGTTGGCAAAGTCGAAGTCATTGATATTCATAAACTTCAGCCCAATCAAGGGACGACCTCGGGACGACAGACTGGAGAGGTGGTACAAGTTTGCTGATACTATATGTCTCTTCTCTGTATGAAAGATTCGATATATGGAATCATATATCTTGACTGTTGTTGGACCAAGTGATACGAAATGTGCATGAAACTACACGTATTATGCATATCTTAGAATGAATTTGGTATTAAAATAGTGATCTGCCTCCTTTGCATTATCTCCGACTTTAAAGTGTGCTGCTGATAAAACTGAAGTAAAAAAACTCTAAAGCAAAATCGTCGCTCATCGTTGCTTTGGTGTAGATTTTAGTTACTCTTGGAGTACGACAAGCATAAACTGGAACTAGCGAGAGATACGTTTTGTGAATACTCTCTGGACTATTGCAAAAGCAAGTGAATATGATATGGTATATGTTTGAACTCGTGTTTTTCTACAAAGATACTTTTCTTTCGGAAGGTCTGCTTCAGCATCAGCTAGCAACGTGCATGATGGTGATTTCGTTGGAGGAAAGCTTGTGGCTGGTGCAGATGTTAAGGCATTGCGCAGTTGAATTTTCCAGTGTAATACAAAGAGAGGATGGTGCTTTTCATTCTGCATGAGCATGGAAGTGTAACTTCTCCTCTCTCTCTCTCCTTCCTTCTGCATATCTGGGAGAAGCGGGGATGGAGCAAGTGACGAAGTCTTGTAATATGGGATATGGAATCGAAGTTGAAAGTTACATTGCTTCTTAAAATCAGCCTGCTAACTGACGTGCTCCCCTATTCTGTTTCTCTTGCTACTTCTCACTGGTGTAGTAGCTTGCTAAACTTTAGTAGCTTTGTGCTTGCTCGTTTTTCGTGTTTACTTACACTCCTATTGCTATAACCATGCTGGCATAGGTTCGCTTTTATACTTGACCGTGTTCGCCAACGAAGAAAAATCTTTATAACCTCACAGTTGTACTTTTCCTTCCGTCGTTCTTGACTTGTCCAAAAGGAACTCATTCATAGCACCATACAGCACAGTGTTCAGGACAAGAAAGCGTGAAGCTTCGTCGTAGTGCGTTTTGGTGTTCAAGTATTCTACTCATGACGTGAAACAAAAAACGCATAAAATAAAAATATATTTGTTGTGATGGAAGAAAATTAAATTACTCGGCTCTGCTTTTTTTCGGACGTCTGTGCTTGCCCATGCACAGTGATGGAAAGTTCTTCCAGCTTACAATGTTGAGATTCTTGCCTCTCAGAAAGTACCACACAAGGGAGGTTTTTTTTGTACAAGAAGCGCAGAGTATTGAAAGGACGGTTCCAGTTGTTCCTTGCACTTAGACTTACTAGTTGTTCAGTTACACTTCCATCATTTTCGTGCTATTCAACAGAATCTGTGATATAGGGACACGCATGTTAGTTTGAAAGGAATTCAAGACTTCCTGGTATTACTGAAGAGTACTTTACTCCTTGATTTGTTCGCACTGATTTGTTGTCAAATACTCGTTTAATCAGTTTTCCTATATTGATACGTCTAGCAAGTCGTTGTTGGCGAAAAGTTGTCTATACTGATTAAAACCTGTACGTGATTCTTATTTGTTCCTGTGTGACAATACTCGTCCCTTTACGTTTCAAATTTCAAATTGAGAGATTACATTTTCTAATTAATGTTCAAATCAGTTATTGATAAATTGATAATCATTCGTAAAGAAGAAAGAATGCTTTAACTTGATATTATTGGTGCACAATCGCAACGCAAAGTGGTGTGTGGTACAGTACGGACGTGAGTTTCTGTTTCGCACATTGCATTATTATTTGGAGAAAGCACTACATATGGACATAAACGCGAAGAGCACATGAGCGTAAAGGATTGACGTACGCATTAATGAAATTCATTGCTCGTCCTTTTGTTACAAGCTGATTTTGTAAACCATAAAAAGAGACATACCGTACAATCGAAGATTCTTTCCTTCCCAACGGCTCGCTCAAAGTCTACCCGTGATCGCTCAACCTAAATCTTTAAAGTAAACTTGTGTGATAACTCTAAAGCACAAATCATATAAATGTGTGCCGACGTAGCAAATTCAATTGCCAAACTGTGGGGTCCAGGTGCTTTCCTATTCCCTGCGTCTCAGGGAGTCCAGGGGCTATATTACCCTGCGGTGAGTAAATGATACGTTCTTGATTGCTTTCTTCGCCATAATTTACCGTTTGCTTACATATCATTGGTTGGTTTTAATTTTGTAAGGATCATTTCACATCATTATGTGGAATACTTCAATGAATGTGTACTGCTCGCATATCTATCTGTAATGTTGTTGCATTTAATTAGTTCATGTGACATCGAGTACATGTACAACAAATGGGGAATTGCATGATATTGATGTACGCACGCAGTACAGAATCAGAGTCACGGTATCATCACGTCATGCATTATTACTGAAAGTGTCCACCCCAATGACACTGGCATTTTGTCATATCGTAAGTAATTTATTCACATTCGCCGTGAAATGTGATGAATTTTCGACGACCATACTATCCACGTATCCGAAAACAGAATACATGTTAATATATAAATGCCCTTTACGTTACTCATCCTGATCATATTAATAGAACTACAAACAAGAGAAAACCCGTCCTGGTTTTCTCTTTAATTAAGTATAGATTAATTACTTCACTGCAAAATTTTCACGGTGAAATTACACTCGCTCTTGCTTTTTATGGATATTTGTTCGTTGGTTGCACATGTACCGAATGCTTAAACAGAAGGAGATGAACGATTTATCCATTGGATTACAAAGCCTGAAAATGTTCACGGGGAGTGGTGGATAAGACAAGAAGTGATGTTGAGTGTATTTTTAGAATTTGCCTATTGTAGGCACATTCACAATTCTCGATATGGTTCTGTGTATGTATTTAATGCATATGTCGAAGTTTTGTTGATTCCTGACAGCGGAATCCTCAATTCTATACACAGTCTGGTAGCTTTAAGACTAGATGATTGAGGTTTAGGGAAGATTTTTGGCACATCACTTCTTATTTGTTTTTAAAAGATTGGTATCCCGTTTTAGGTTGAGATAAATGCATTGCATTCGATTCTGTCGCGTCGGTGGTAGGTTGAACAGAGAGAAAGTTAAACTTCGTTCTCATCGGAATTGAATTGTGCTGTTTCTTATATATTTCCTCGAGTTATTTATACACGCGGCCACACTGCTGTCATCCCTGTTGGTTGACATTGTTTGTGCTTTTGTTTCCATCTACACATAAGAGCTTCATTACCCTTAAGAGTTATAAGATTATTTCGAGTGAGTGATTAATTACTCTGAATTATACTGTCGAGCACTAATTGGTCACCATTACATCTGGATATCCTGACCAAATGGTATACATATGGAGGAGCACACGATTGGGCTCAGTCTAGATAAAAAGTTGTGACAAATTCGCAGTAGCAACCATTTTGTAATGGCACACTAAACCGCTGCTCACAGGAGAATGAGAATTTTTGTAAGTGAACCAAGCCATCGTCATTCCAGTTCCGAAACATACCATTGTTTGTAGGCATGAAAGAGCACAAAATGAAAGTCTAGAGCTCAAGGATGCTTCCGTGGCGTATGCTAAATTGAAACGAAACTGTTGGGATAATACCATGCGGGCAGATGGAGATATGCATCTATGATTCAGCCAGTTTGCTGACTTGTGCATAGAGAAAGACATGAATGTCTAAACATCTCTTGAAAACAGTGTTATTAGCATTTATACAAAAGTAATGCAAATATTACCAACAATAATCGTGAATTTCCGCAAATATGGAAGGCTGCAGTGCAGTATTTTCGTGCGTTTCACTTTATACTGCCTATTTCGTGTAAATTTATTTTCCACTGCACGTAGTGCACATTATACATAGGAAGTAGAGGGCGATGTATAGTGGGAATGGGTATGTAATGTACATCCATTGTGTCCACAAGTGGAATGAGTTGTTGCAAATCCCAAACGGGGTCCGGGTCCCCTAACATCCAGAGTCCACTCAATTCTTTG
The DNA here is from genome assembly GCA_034687055.1 of Heteromurus nitidus. Lineage (NCBI taxonomy): Eukaryota > Metazoa > Arthropoda > Collembola > Entomobryomorpha > Entomobryidae > Heteromurus > Heteromurus nitidus. The sequence goes on along the minus strand of JAQFZW010000880.1, from coordinate 28,656 downwards.
TGCAAATATTAGAAAAATCTAACAATCTCTATTTCGTTCCACTGTGGAATCAACTCATTTTCGTTGAGTCAGTCTAAGGAATTGTATTTCTCGGATTTCCTTAAGCAGTGTTAATTAAAACTTCTTAAAGAAGTCGGTCGCTTTGTAGGTAAAGCACAACTTAACCAATGTACTGGATTTGAAGTTGTTCCATGTTCCACATCTAATCAAAAATTGTTTAGCTTCGTTCTAAATAGATTGACTGTGCAAAGGTTATTCTCTGAGGAGAATATGGTTGAAGAAGTGGGATTTATGAGGGAAAATTTCGTAATATGTGGATGCTGCAGATACATGTCCGTTTCTTAAGCAAAGTGATGATGATGGATGTTTAATGGTGCACAGTGTATGTAAATAATATACGTCTACTAAACCATGTTAGATTGCACAATATTGATGGCATTGCTGTTTGCTTCTCTGCTCAAGACACAACGCCTTCAGATACTCTCATTTACAATTTTATACATAAAATGAATTTTTGGGTGTTGTGAATGCTTTCAGTGAGATTAAAACTGTTATGCGAACAACTGACGAAGAGAGTGAAGTTGTCCGCTCTACTGGTATATATGCATATGTAGGAAAAGCCGTTTAAAGATCCTCAAGCAAATTAAAGCTGGCATCAAGTAATGAGGATGTTATTTGTTGAAGCTCGAGTCGAGAGGGATCGTCAATAAAATTCATATATTTTTCTCTCGTCGAAGTAAAAGCCCAACTGCAATAGTTAACACGATTCTGCATGCATTCACTTGAACACATACATGCACATCATGCTTACTTACGTACAGATAGAATTTAGACATGTGTGAAGTAAAACCATTTAATGTAAACCCATGTCAGTCAGACCCAAGCTGTGTCATAAAACAGTAATTGGCTTCAGATGCTCTCACAGTCGTATAATTCGTTATTAGTTACCGCTGAGATGAGATCGTCGAACACAATACTCCTCGTCAGTTGGAGGAAAGAAAGGCCATGCGATACATAACCTAACATTGACGTCTTTTTGCTCTATACGGTTGTTGGCTAAGGGAAGAAAGAATGTAGTTCATATGTAAATGACAATTCAGAAAAATATGTCTCCATATGTTTGTAGAGAATGAAGGGAAAAAAGGAAATGATGCGCAATTGCTCAATGAAGCCTTTGTTCAGCCAAAAACGGATCTGTTAGATTCCCCCCAAAAAACTCCATATGCCTGTTTCGAGAATGTGTGAGTCAAGACATTGTACTGTTATTGGATTCATGAAAGCACTTAAGCAACAATATTCGGCAGTTAATTGATCTAAATGTAAGGACTATGCTATCAAAGTATAGCAGACTTGGGACTTTTGGTAAAAGGACACTTGTGTATTTATTTCTACAAGTGGTAGGTTGTGTTATAATCCCCTCGGTGCTTCGTATAATACTCGTATCCCGAAATAATGTGTAACGTATCAGCAGATTCTGGAAAATATTCGTTTAAGGGTGTTCTGGTAATAACGTTATCATACAAATAATCACTGATTTAAAAGTATATGTTTTAAGTGGGTGGATGCAAGCATATGAAACGTTAATATCAGACGCTCACTGAACTAAACTTCGAAAGATGTGCAATGTCCATAATATGCAGATGCAGGATATACAGATACATGGAATTATAATTATACCAACGATAATGATATGATCTATATAGAATAATAGCAATAACAGCTAAGTAATAGGTAGGTGATGTTATAAAGTTCGTATCAATTTCTGCAATAAAATTTATAAATAAATCCTCCAGCTAATTAGCTATAATGTCGATGGGGTAGCAAATTACTAAACTGAAGTTAACCAGTTCTGCTCCTGCCACAACTACTGCTTCACATGTTCACATACGTGGAATGGAATGTGTATTTTATACTAAAGCTGAATATAAGTCCCTTTGAAGGAGCCAAGACTTTAATACTATCACTAATACTACTTTTAGGTTTAATAAGTTATCCGTCAACAACAGTTGCAAAGTTGATATAGTTCAAGTAGATTTAGATTACAGGGGTTTAGGTTTTGGCGTGCAAAATGTAACGATACAAATACCCGTTTAGATTTACATGTATGTACCACAGGTTACTAAAATATTGCCCTTAATGATAATATCGTATTAAAATTCAAAATTTTATGCTTGAATTGTGTGCTATTACAAATGGTGCACTGGGTATTCGTATGCATATGCATTTAACAGATACGTATGCAGGCGAAAGCTCGACGTGCATGATTCCACATTTATCTGGCTAAACCATGGATTATTATTTCAGAAATGAAATTGAGATGTTGGATGATATAAAACAGATGCTGTCCCAGTTCTTAGCGGAATTAAATAACGAATTGAATACTAATCATCAAACCATCATGTCAGATCAAATGGTATAAGGTTGAACTTACAACTAGAACTATTTCAATAGAGAATAGTTGCTGACGAATTGGTCAGACGAACGTGTATATTCACATTTGTGGAGGTAATGAGTGTGTTGTTGCTGTCGGGATGTATGCATGTATTTATTCACTATTTGAATGTAAGTGAATAGGTAGCTTGTATCTCAACTTTCAGTTTATTAGAACAGTGACCGATGCAGAGAAGTTATATATGAAGTCATGAACATCCTATTGCTAGGTTATGGGAGGAATTAAATCGTGTATACGCCCACAATAAGTTTATTTGTTTGTAAGGCTTTGTAAGGCGATAACAGTGTGCTCGGCTACACTCATTTGGTGGCATTATTGTAAAATCACCTCGGTCTGTTAAAATATCCAACTTCAGGCAGTTCCCTTGCATTTCCGCGTGAAGCATCTGTGCATTACATTTACATGTAACCTATGCCTCCTCTTGAATATTACACAATGGCCTCGGTAGAGTTGGGTTGTTTTTCAAAAGCTTCCAGTTTCTAGGTGAATAGATTGAGCACGCTCACTAAACCAAAATATTGAAGCCTGATAATTGCCGTTTTTGTTCTGCAAAAGATGTGCAAACTCAGAAACGCGCTATTTTACGGTTGGTCTACGCATCCCATACAGTCAGTTGTTTTATGTGCGCACATTCCTACATGTACATATGTAATTTTCATCCATCTGGCTGAATCTTCATACATTTTGATTCTGAAACTCCTATAACGCCAGATATTTTATGCATGGTACAACATCAAATACTCTCGTAATATGAACCCAGCCAAGTGTAACATGAAAGATGAAGAAAAACCTTTCACTGGATCGATATTTTTAGTGAGCGCTTCTTTGTCCATAGATCTAACTCATTTCCGTAAATTGTATGTCTACTGCATATACCAGCAAGCTATAGCCTATTCCGGCAGACACGCGGAGCACACATAAATGTATCCTAGCATGAACCAACTATCATATTGTTTTTTTGGTACACAGTCAGTATGGTACATTCGTGCATGCCTTCCTCCTATTGATCATAGCGAGGGGGCAAAACCACGTAAGAAGAAGAATCAGCATCATTTTATCGTTACTTTTGAAGTTACACTTTTTTCATTTGTTTCTTTCTACTCATATAATGCAGATATGCAGTTGTAGAGAAAGCAGTTTTATCGGAGCAGAGATCATCATACCGCGGAAACGACGGTAAACGTGTAGGTTGTTTTGATGCGACGATATCTCGTTCGAATGTCATGTTGCCGCTACTATTTACAAAAAACCTGAATCTTTGCGTAAGTTATGGGACAAACTACGGTGAGATGTTCATGGGAGGTTCAGGAGGTTGCTTCTTGTCCTTTGTTGAAAGTTATGAACTGAAACTTAAATTCATAGTACTTGGCTATACTGACGATAAGTATAAAGAACATTCAACCGAGTAGAAAAGGTACCTAGGATTTCTAATTCTGTGGACCTGTTTCAGAGCTCTGTAGCAACTTTTAGTTGTCAGTATTCTAGAGTGAATACCGGGTCCCTTCCCATTCCACTTACGCAGCGGGTAAAATATGAGAAACAAAGATGTAACATAACTTCCGGTTGAAATTTTAACTGCATGGTGCCGACTGCATTGTGTAAGTTAAGAGAAAGAGAAAACTAGAAAACTATATAGTCTCAGGTTTAGTGGGCGTAATAAAATTGCTAGGAGCTTCAAGTTTTGTTCTGGATTCTGGATGTATCATCCTCCCTCTAGAATTAATTTAGGTACAAGCCAATAATCGTATAGCCATTAGAACTTTCGGCGAACATATTTCCAGGTTAACTCTAAGGAAAGATATAACAACATAATAATATACATATAGAGCTTATAGATATTTTCTCCCAATGCGCATTCCATCAGTTTGCAACATGTTACTGTACAAGCAATGTTATTGTATTCTCAAGGAGGCACCTTTCATTAATTGCAAACATACAATACAGCCACGTGAGCCACGGTGTATTGCAGTAATTACTTTGGACAGTTTTGGTTGTAACGTTGTGATTAAAGAATCCCGATTCCAACCCATCGTAACTGTAGTACGCAGTAAATTACACCTTCTCAAATTATTGTTTTATCCTTTGCTGCTTCAAAGTTGCTCTAAAATCTGAAATCCATTGCTACACTGTGAAAAGATATGTTTACTCTCTACTTTTCCAATATGCTAGTACAAGAGTAGGACTAGATGGCCAGGTCCTAGTATTTCCTCTATCCAGCCAGATACGCCACAACTTTATTCGTAGTAGTGGGCGTGCGCATACTGATGTTTTTCAGTGTCTCAAGATCATTAAACATCTCTCAGGCTTGTATGGTAGAAAGCAAAGAAACCAAGACAGGCATACATATGTATAGGTGGCATTAAATAAGATGTTATAGAGAAAGCTTGGAAAGGATATTTTCAACTTTCCCTTTTCTCCGGAGGAGTTCACGTTCACACAAATCAAGCAAACGGGAGGAGAAAGTAGAAAGGAAAACACATTAAACTAATGTTTCACTTCTCCCATTTCATAAATTTTCACTTTCACCAGTAGTTGGCAAGCAAGTTTGTGTTACGAGACATGATGCTAAATAATAATTATGAACAACTTTTCTTTACGATGTGCACAGTCCAAAAACACGTAATATGTCAGTATAACTTATTTCGATTTTCGGATGTGAGTGGACTTTGCAGTGTTGAAATCGCTGTCCGTGGGTTTTTTAAAAATGTTAACACGTTACACGTATATATCAAATCATTGATATATTGTGTAACCTGTCTTGCGACCGGAATTGTTGGATTCGCTGAGAACAGAAAATCCAACTTTCAGGATTCAGTTTCAGGAGTTCCAAATTACTTTTGCTAATCAAATATTTTGTCACCAAACTCGTACTCGTTTAGTGAAGATGGTGAAAACTTTCCTGGTGGGCTGAACTTTAATCACATTATTACCAGTAAACATAGCTTTCACTAGTCCCTCTTATTGGAAATTCCCTGTTCGGAGCTTGCAGACTGAGACTGCCAGGTCACGATTCGTTGTTCGAATTTTTGTTATCTAATGAAATTTCCAGAGAATTACGTAGTCGAGCGATCATATTTTATGGATAACAACGAGCTTATACACATATTTTTGTCGTTTAAACTTTGAACCCCGGTGTTTCCTTCCCACATGATGCAAAGCACTCCATGTGCGTGTAGCATTCAATTCCGATATGAATGGATTCGACTGATTCGAGATCACAGCAATTTCTTTGCACGTCTTTCTCCTTCTCCGTTCCCATTTATAGAAGTGTCGAAGGAGAAGTTGAGCAAAAGTGGACAGTAACATGAAAACACAATCTATATTTCTTCTGTCTTTCGATTTCTAATCCAAAGGCTAGTCTAAAACTTTCGAGTGGAGAATACATTGATTCGAGTAATATATGGCCATGCGATGTATGGTTTTCTAAGAAAGAGCTTTTCTTATTGTTTTCTTGAAGAAATCTTATAGGGGAATGCGGCCAGCATCATCAACATTGGCTAGGTTGATTCTTTGCTCACGAATACTGATACTGCTTGTGCTTGCGTATACTTATATTACTTATGTTTTGCTCGCGTGATAACAACACATTCTTCGTAAGAATCGAAGTTCTGTTTTCACTGAATGCTCCACTGCTACGCTCTATTTGTAGGATTTACTTTGTTTAAGATTTGAAGCTTCTATTCCAAAAATGTAGGTAAGACACAAAGCATATAAGACCTCCTTTGGTCGGAATTGTTATTGTGTAGTCCAAAAGAAGGACGTATTAAAAATGACTTGTTTTCACTTTATCTGTACACGGTGAAAGTCACTGAAAGTTTCCTCGTTGTACGAAGTCGGATGAGGTATAGGGGTATAATCAAACACGTCTGCGCTCACAAATGTTGCCGAGAAGTAACTTTGATCTAAGGTGTTTCCATGAATTGGGAATAAATTTGAATGAGACTTGCTAAAAACTTGCACAAAAACTTTAGGTTCATATTAAATTGTATATGTAAACGCGTGTGTATGTACTCTATCTATGAACTATATTGTGTTATGATGACAATTGACAAATGCTTTATTGTTTTTCTTTATAGCATACTGTTCAAGCTGGCAACATACCTTATGCCGGTGGAGCCGCAGGCGGCATGCAGAACGGTGATCATCTAGCCAGTGCTGCGGGGGTTGCGCTACAGCAAATGAAAGTGGATAAGGATGTAGGGCAAAGTTATACCACGGCCACGACCGGTGTCAGCGTTGGAAGTCAGGCAGTGGAGCAGCAAACGGTAATTTTTGCATTTTTTAATGTAGTTCGTTGAAAAATAAAAAGTAGTACGATTTGAAAAGAAAGTTGACATACACGCTGCCCATAGATCTTGAGTATGTGTGCTTCTTACCATTGCTTTAACTTCTGGTATATCCTGAATTTACTAATAGCAAACAGAGCCCGAGCCAGAAGTGAGTACAAGCACAGTTGTGTCAATACCAGGTGGTGGTACTTCAGTCAACCAAGCTACGTCAACCATAACTCAGAACTCCAGCGACGCTTCTTCCTTGTCTGGGAAGAATCAACCCAAACGTCTTCATGTATCAAATATTCCATTCCGATTTAGAGATCCTGATCTACGGGCTATGTTCGGGGTGAGATATTAGAATTTTGAAGGATTGCATTATCGATGATTTTTTTGCCTTTTCATGACGCAACATATTTGATGCCGCTAATCTGAAATATAATATGTCCACCCATTTCAATCATTATTTGGTTTGTTTGTTATGTAATATTAGCCATTTGGTCCTATACTTGACGTGGAGATTATTTTCAATGAGAGGGGTAGTAAGGTAAGATCTGTTCTATTATTCAGATTATTCGGGGTTTGAATTTGAAAAGCGTTCAGCTCTATGGATTGTTGAACATAAACCAGCGAAACGAATTTACTTCTCATGTTCTCATACAGATACTATTAGAGATTCTAGGGTATGGACAATCATAAATGCAAATAATATGAGTTATACGATCCATAATTCTAGTAGATCATCTAATTTCCTCCTGAAAATTTCAATTTCCTTGAGCTCCCTATGCCATGTCCGTTTTAAGACTTACTTCATTCGCAAAGTACATTCGTTGGGAGATCGACTTCAGTAATAGCCATGAATCATATAACAGATAGCTCTTTGTTCACATAAGCACTTAGGTGAAAGTCCAATTTAGGGCCAAACCAGTTTTGTATTACCTTATATCATGCTATCAGGGCCTGGTCTAGATTTTCAAATTGCAGAATTTGAAAGGTTTTACACGTGAATTTAAGACTGCGATTAACTGTGAGCCATATTGCAAGGCTGATATATAGAATTAAAGTGCTAGCCTTCATGTATCCACAATGCACCTTCACTTTGGTGCTACCTACAAGCCATTATAATGGCTTCTCTAATTCGATCACAGAGCTTTTTAATTTTTAATGTGTGGACAACTTTGTAAAGATGTTAAGTGACGTGATTTACTTTTTAGTGCATGGTGACACGACGAAGGTTTGTTTTGATTTCCAACGAGGCTGCTCGGCTTATGCAAGATTTCTTAAGTTTTAGGTACAAGTTCAGTGCATGCAAATGAGATCGACCTCGTGTAGCAGTTGTACAAAAAAATGAATAACCATCCAAATGCAGTGAAACTGTATTCATGTTGACAATCAATGCATGATTCACCGAATCTCTGACGCGTTAGTTGTTTTGGGATGATATAGATGGGAAGAAATTGGACATAACGTGTTGATAGGATAACAACAAAATACACTTACACAACATAATCTCTCTTCTAGTCACTATATTGTCTTTAGAACTTGGTCTACTGTCTGTCTAAAGAATGACTTGAATGAAATTATTGTTTTCTAAATTAAATCCGTAAATAGAACAGAACCAATGCTTTGTTTTCGAAGAAAGCTCAGCATTGCTAAAAGTCTATGAACGTGTAATGTGAAAAGCGTAGCTGATAAGTACATTTTTAGTGTATAAATACGTAATTTTAAAAATTAATGGATATGGTGTGGAAGGAATGAAATGCACTGACAATTTTCTGACTTTTTCCTACTTATAGGGTTTTGGTTTCGTAACATTCGCCAATTGCGCTGATGCGGAACGAGCACGCGAAAAACTTCATGGCACGGTGGTTGAGGGGCGCAAAATTGAGGTGTGCATGATTATTAAAACTTGATCACTATAATTATCTTATATTTACCAATGCAGTTCTTTGATTACTTCTCTCTTATCGTCAAGAATCTCTATCAGTTATTACAATTCATAACACTATAAACCCGTTACATCTGAGAATCTGTTGTTCTGAAGTTGTTCATGATTGAACAACAGCTTGTGTCAGAAACAACATAATAATGCTACTTTGTCTCGAATGGAAAAATCAGAAATAGTCGGTATAATTATTAATATGATTGACGTTATGTATCTTTTTCATTACTGTGCTTGTTTTACATGGAAATGTTGCAAATGCGGTATATGACAATTTTGTACATACATTTTTAATATGTATTTTTCGTAGTACTGAGTTTGTGCATCATGAAATGAGCAGGAACCTCCTGTCGGGCTAGTAATTTTTTGTACTATAATAGATGCTTGAAGCTAACATGAAAGTGATTGCTTCGCTTTTTGGGTGCTTTTATATACAATTAGTACTAGAACTCAGCAGAGATGAGTTCACGTAATACCTATATCAACTAAGCTGAAACGTAGTTTGAAGCCTATAGAGTTTAAGATATAATTGCATCAGATTTACTTGCTCCCACACTTTCTCTTCACTTTTCATTACGAAACTCTTTGTTCCTTCTATTTGCTCAGTTAATTTCATTGGGACATTTGATCACGCGTACACTCATACATATATATACTCTGCAATCTCATTTACGCATTATCAGTAGTTGTCGAGTTGGTGTTAGATTTCTGCCACGAATTTGCTGTGAAACAAAATATCAAACTTGTTGTTCCATTGTTTACTATGCATTTCACTGGCCACATGACGTTTGTAAGTGAAGTCGAAAGGTTTCCTCCTATAGCTTGACTCTTGAAATAATGTGTCATTTTGATACGCAAATGGACGATAGAGTTTATTTTTGAGTGAAAACTTGAAAACGGAAAAAGGCACTATGTTTTTAGCTTGTTGTATTACTATGAAATCTTGTGAAAACAGGTGAAAACGTGAAAGGTATATGACCTCGAAGCACAACGGTGATTCACAAATTTTGTTGGGTTGGAAGCCAAATTGGTCTGTCTGGGAGTGACGTCTCTGTGTAAAATGGGCGAAGACATTTGCAAAGATTGACCGTACACAAAGACATGAACCTCAGCAACCATATGGAAGGATTTATCCAAAGTGTAAGTTCCCGTACTGGATCCCTGTCTGTTAGTTGGAGTTATTCCCAATAAGTTGCATCGTGCAGCTTTCATGACACGAAGAGACTTTTACTACAGGCACCATTAGTAAATGGCTGTTGCTTGATGGTTTCGTTATTTTAGAGATTTGAATGACATGATGATAATGGTATGATTACTACTTCTTTTTGCTGCTCTGCCGTGCGGGGTCCTTTCCCGTTCGTCACCCCTATATAGGCTTGAAGAGAAAAAAGCACTTGACACTTGCGATGTTGTGAAAGCATGAATCAGTGAATGATATTACCTGGCTGGACTACATAGACATCGGTTACATGAATCATAGTATATGAATGGATTGTTTTTGAAGTGGAGTCTGATTGTTTTGCTTTTGAATTGTTTCGGTATTTTTTTGTATCACGATGATCCTTTTCATTGGTACGTGCACGAACCATGTATCAGCCTACGCGGATCGATAGGAGAGATGAGCTTGGTCATATTATTATCTTGCAGAGCTTCGTTAACTTCCCTAAAGTGCAATTTGAAAAGTTTTCCCTTGATAGCTTTTATTCAGTGCGGGTCCACTCTACGTGGAAGTATGCGAACTGTAGTAGAAGGCTTTTACTAATTCGGTTCACAAGTAGACGGCAGATGATATAACGATAACTGTTTAAAAATGCAAAAATCTTTTCGCAATATGCATGCTTAAGTAAACGAGGCGAGATGTGATACGACGTCAGATAAAATGCTCAGTGCTTCCCAGGGCGGGTATGGTTTCAATAGCTCTCCGTCTTCATCACTCATCAGGCATGGCATGACTGTTTCTCTGAAATGCGCTTTGGCTGTAGGGACATATGCTTTTAACAAATTCAGTAAATTATGCGGTACACCTGGCTTTATTTACGAAGCATTGCAGAAATCTGAATTATTTAAAGTAGGCAGAATGAGTGGTTTTACTTATATATGTGTGCAGATGTACATATAGACACGACTAGCTGGGTTTTATTTTTAATGCATGCATTACATTTTGTTTGTATGTAGGCATATATATGCCATGAAAGAAACTTTGTAATTGTTTTTGTTAGTTGCCACTTTTTTGAAATTCCTCATCAAGTCGAAAAGTTTCATATTATTCAGCGGGTTTATTTTGAGTTTGGCTTTTCTGAAAGCACGTCTATCTATTTGAGAGGAGTTTTGAGTTTTGCATATACTTATGAGCTTCTATGAAACACAGTGGTCTCAGAATTGTACGCTTAATAAAATGTGAATTAGCAAGTATGTAGCCATGCTTGTTCTTGGAGAGAAAGTTTTTTTTTCCAAAAGTTATACATTCCCCACTTTTCCAAAATGTTTTGTGGATTTCGTCACGCACTTAGTGCTTAAAGAATAGTTTTCACTATGTTTTAAAATTTGTGCATTTCCTTTTTGTACTGCTTACTAAAAGGTTTGGCCGATCAAGGAACGAGCAAAAAATGTTACTACAATTCCAGTGACAATGATATGTTGTCTTCAAAAATTCCACTTCAGAATCAAGAAGAATGACGTTAGTTTCAGCCATTCCTTTAGATTCCGAAATGCTTTTGGTCGGTCGGTGCTTTGAATCGAAAACGATAAATGTATAAAATGAAATGCACGTTTCTGTCAGACAACACATGTAATCCAGGAAACATTTTTGTACTGGTAGTAGACTTGAAATGAAACTTGTCTCTGATCCGCCTTTGCACGCTTTTTTCCTTCAAGCTGTATTGATCAAGCGTATATATTAGTTGAATTTATCAAATGTGGGCGTGTCATATATTGATAATATAATGAATGGAGTGTAGTGTTTCGTTTTCTCTGGTGTCAGTAAAAAATGGTAAATATGGTATGCTGGAATGGAATGAATGTTGGAATGATGGAAAGGGTGGGAAAGCAGTGAAAGCAACCTGTATTGTGAAACTGAGATGAATATATACATAATCCATTAATACAATGAAGATACGTTTTCGAAGCTGTGTACATAGGACCCTCTGTCTCTATACAAAGTAGCATTATGTTGTATTTGACTCAAGCCACATTGTCTACCTTTCTTTGTTTGCGTACCTGAATATAATAACAGTAATTGTAGCATGTGTTATGTGATATAAAAACTGCATATGTGCTCTTCTAAATGAAACTGTGGAGTCAATTTTTGGCTTAACTCTAAACTTTTTATATGGATTGCTCTCTATAGGTGAATAATGCAACCGCCCGTGTTCAAACCAAGAAACCAATTGCAGCTGGGATTGCGAACGGTTAGTTGGGAATGCTATATGTTTCCCTGAGTTTTATTTGCTCCATTGTATATTTGTATAAAAAGCTATGCAGTACTTTTTGTTGTAAGATGTGATGACAGTTAAAAGCTATTTTGTAAAACGAATGCATCCAAGTGTTTTAAACCACTTTACTACTGCCAGCGCAATGGCAAGTAGGCTTATCGGAAATTACTAAAAAGCAATATGCGTGTTTCTGCTTCTTTAAGTATATTTTGTAGTTTATGTTCTTATCTCAACTAATTTCTCGTAGCCTCTTTTTAGTCTGATGCTGCAGATTTTTACATATATTCTTTTTCTTGGCACAAAACTTTACAACCGGTAGTCATTGAATACTGTTGGGTCATTACAAATGAATGGAAATCTTTTCTGCAGGGAATTATCTGTTACTTACCTCGCGAATTTTGGCTCAGAGCCACTGTCGGTAGATTCTGCAGTGAAGATTTGTACTTGTTTCGCAAGTTTACAAGTGACAGTAGCAGTTGACTGAACTAACAATACTTGTACCTTTACATATATACAAAAATATCGTAGCTGGAAAAACTTGCAAACGTTGCAGTGTAGTGGTACACACAACCGTCGTATTTCGGAAATCACTAGACGTCACTCTCATCTGTCTGCTTAGATCTAGCCTGACAAACAAATGTAGCTTGGGATCTGTGAAAGCAAATGTGAACACGTCGGGCAAAAGTATTTCTTTTGTTAGCGAGAGTACACACACGTGCAAAACAACCGAATCGTGTAGGCTGTGATGATCTCCTCAGAGAATTTTCACTTTGGTACATTTCTGTGTAAATACGCAGCAGCAGCGTATGTTGTATCATTTGAACTGACTTGCTTCTCTGTAGATGGATCGTATCAACCTTCATGCGAGAGCATTTACTTTTTGTTTTGACGTAAGCATAAAATGAATGCATGTAATTGTGAGTGGTATTTTCGAAGACACAATGTGTGAATGATGTGTCCCAGAGTCACTGTTGAATGTGAGTGGATTGGTGTAGGTGTTAGACTGCCACAGCTCCCGTGGCCGTGGATTGGATCTGCAGCTGCGGCCCCTCCACTGTCACCAAATGCTTTAGTACTGACATCCCGGCCGTTAAAACGGAGGTAAGTCATGCGAATCATTGCAAAGCAAGTGGTTGGATGTTAGAGAAATGAATTGTCACTCAGAAAATGGAGATCTTTCTTCATACTTGTTCGTAAATGTCAAGCTCAAGCTGTCGGGGTACGAGAACTTCATAAGTTCTGCTACACTGATAAGGTGTCGTAGGAAATGTACACACGTAGGCATGTTGTAAGTACGTACAGCAGAATTTTTATATGCTCACATGTCATGTTTTTTGCATATAATACTTTATAACGGATTGGACTCGGTGACTGTAATTTACTTGAATGGAACGTACCACTGCCAAAACCGTGACGAGGTGAAAGTAATTTTGCTGGAGGTTACGACTGGAACCTGTTATTGCACGTGTGTGTATTTATGCAAGTTTTATGTGTATCAGCGTTTGTGTTGCCTTCTTAAATTCCTTGTTAGTGTACTATGTGATTAACTGACAACGATTTATATTAGTTCATACGGATAATTGCGATTATTTGACATGAACGAACGTATATACGGCACACACTCGTAAAAGGATTTAAATAATTTACCAAGTTGTGTATCACCTCATAACTTTGCAGATCAGATTTGGAACTTTCTCCAGCACATTGAATAAGAACTCAGATTATTATTTGCGTGCACAACCCGTAGCATTAAAAGTTGTGTGGGCGTATCTCGTGTAGTACTCGGTAGTTTAATGTGCTTAAACTTATCACTAAAGCTTTGCAGAAAATTATTATGCGACCCTACGTGGAGTTTATGTAGTAGTACTAGCACTTTTCTAGTCATTTGAATTATTCATACAGCACACAGCAAAGGCTTGTTATACCGGACAATAATTTGAATGACAACCGGAGATGAAAAGTTAAAGACAGTGTAAGGTACTTTTATAAACTGCGGTATCCGAAAAATATAACGTAGATTCACAGTTAGTTATTTATTGCACGTCCAGAGAGACTCAATATTGAGACAGCAGAATTTGTATGTTCTTTTAAGGAGTTACTATTGTTGAATACTTTCTCTTTATTGGCAGATCCGCAATATTGCTTTTAAGTAGACTTTCCAGCATACCTGACATATTCTTGGATGCTTTGATTTATGCTTTAAATTATCTGCTCGACATTTTTGTTTGTACTTAATTACAATTGCTTTGATTATGCCAATTCGTATTTGAATGAAATTTTTTGTCATGATTATGTACCAATTGTTTGATGGTACATTATAATGGAAAATAGTGGGAGCTATGCGAGGAGCGGCAATGTTGCAGCGAGGTCTGGGTCACCGACTTGCTGGTGTGAGTGCTCACCATCAGTCACCTCTGGTCAGCACCAATAGTTCAGCGGCTGCTATTGCGGCAGCAGCTTTGGCTCGTCAATCTTCATTGAATCTGAATGCGGCGGCTGCTGGCTTGCATGGATTACCCCCGTAAGTTAACCATAGTGTCTGTTGTTTGACCTTGCATCAATAATTTTTTGACTGATCATTAGTAACTTTTTTCATCAATTGCCAGACTCGCTTTTCTATACTTGTATGTGATTTCTTCCTACATATACACTTATGCAAAATCCGTGTTTTGCATTAAGTAATATCTATTATTAGTTGGATTGAACCTCTTATTGTTATGCGTCCAGATGAACATGAAAGGAAACCCTGTGTACCAAAGTGGGACGTGGTTTATGAGTCCTTCGTATATACACATATCGCTGCCTTTATATTTTAAAATTAAACCGAGAAATTTTAAGATAAAAAAACTGGCAATTTTTCTCAAGTTTACGCTGGCTTGGTTAAAACACTCTTTTCTTGTTTGCCATGTTGCCCTGATTTTCCAGATGTTTACGAGTTATCAAGAACTTTATATTAAATGATAAAGTGTATTCGATGTAATGTGTCTGACATGATAATTTATATGGAGTTTTAGACAAAATTTGTGATCGTTTCAGATTTGTCGAACGCACTTGTGTTTTAAATGATGACAATGTAAGAGCATGGGAGGCGAAAGCATGGGCATAGTATTATCTAAAATTTGCTTAAGTATAAACAAGGCAAACGTGTTCCCTTTCAGACTGATTAATTGCATGTTATTATCAAACGAACATCATCGACATATTTTTATTCGTCTGGAAGTTTAGAAAGTAACCATTATATATTATATTTTGCTATGAAAAGTTGGTAGTCTGACAATGCCCCACTCCCACTGTATTTGCGATCAGATATTCAGGAATTGCTATCTGGAGATGCATTCTACATTGTACTTCTTCGTTACCTAACTTCCGAAACATTTAAGTTAGATTTAATTTGCCCACTTTTATTGAATTATGTAGGGATACACATGATACAGTCGTACTTATTTTAGCCTAATTTTACGATGTTAACTAATCAAAACTTTTCTTTGCCTTAGTGGAGCTGTCTACTATGATCCATTCTTAACCGCTGCAACGGATCCGAGAGTGCAGGTAAGAAACGAATAAACCTTGTGCTTTAATCAATCCAAATTCAGTTATAGAGCAGTAGTAATTCGTCAGTGCAACCCGAAATTCCTCCAATATCGTCTACTACGAGATTTTTAACGTGTTAAGTTCAAAGTAATTATGTTTACTGATGGGGCATTCGTGGAATTGTGTGATCCATAGGAAAATGATGTTTAACTTTTCTTTTTCTGTCATGCACGCTACAACGTGATACGGATAGCACATGCACATCCAACCGAAATTGAATTTGTATAAAAAGGTACATACCTATACATCCGTACGATCTTCGTTTTTATACATACTTGTGTACATAATATAGAGATACATATGATGTTACTCCGAAAATGTGGTATGTACTTCTGTTGTTGACTAGAAATCGGTTTATTGTCCCTCTCTAGTATATTTTCATGTAACACGGGTATTGTAAAGTAGTTTTGTCGGAAACTATGAGCTGGGATGATGGTGCTTGTATTTTCCAATGTTTGATTAGAAAATCGTTTCATAATAGTAGCAAATTGTTGCCTTTCCCCAAAGATAGTATTGCAGTGATTTAAAATTGCAATACAGAGAACTGAGTACACTACAATGCAAATAGATTGTTGACGAATTTGAATTTTCAATGCTTCTGAATTTCGTTTACTCGCTGTGCATGTATGAAAAAGTATATAATTAAACAGCATCAATTCCAGTGTGGATATAGGCCGTAATATCAATCTGCACAAGATTTTCGATGGATTCGTACTGGTTTTTGGCATGTGCGTATGTAGTTTTTTACTTTTTGAATGTCGGCAGCCGGGTAAATAATTGTTCAAACACGGTTGAGTGAGACTCAAGTATAAAGCTTTGATTGTTTGAGATCCTTATGTATTGCATATGTGTATAAAGTAAAGTACGTAGGGATGAAGTGCTCGGGCACATCAGTAACATCACGTAGCGTAGCGCCTAATCTATATCCATCTTTGCCAAAATTCTTGCTTTGATTTGTTTTTGCACTATATTCAAGAGAGCGTATTATTTTCCAGGACTTTGTTGCAGTGATAATGTTATGTCTCCGTCCAATGTATGTGCATCAACAAAAGATCAAATTAAGGACATATTGGTAGTCGATAGACACGTTTAATCTTGTTAGAAATAAACCTACGCGAACGCTGGGCCAACTGCTCATGGCAGGCAACTTTCATCACTTCCTCTCCATAAGAGTTGGACGAAGAACAAGTTTCCATCCACTTATTCTAATATTCCAGCACCGACTACATTAATGTGATTAAAATTTTTTATTAAAGGTACTGCCATGGGCTTTATTTCAGTTTTCTGTTGCAGGCGTTTAGGCTCGGGAAGACATCAATTCGTAACACGAACGAACATGCCATAGGGAAAAGTGTGAAAGTGTATATATACATATGTTATGTAGGTAGAATTGGTCTTGCTCCATTCACTACAAGGCTTTAATATATACGAAATGCTTTACACTTGTTTGAAACCACTGCGGCAGCGATCTCATTCTTTGGAGAAAGTTAAGTCTTTTGGAAAGCGCGTCTTCCTTTTGCCGAAAGTTATCTCCTTTTGTATTCACATAATATGTACCAATGTACCTTTTCTAACGGTCCAACTCTTCGTACTGCACATAGATACTACTTACAAAATTGATAGTAACTTTAAAAGGCGTCC
The DNA here is from genome assembly GCA_034687055.1 of Heteromurus nitidus. Classification (NCBI taxonomy): domain Eukaryota; kingdom Metazoa; phylum Arthropoda; class Collembola; order Entomobryomorpha; family Entomobryidae; genus Heteromurus; species Heteromurus nitidus. The sequence goes on along the minus strand of JAQFZW010000880.1, from coordinate 11,328 downwards.
GGAGAAAGTTGGACATAGTCATAGCTCATAGCTAGGGCATCCCAATGTTAAGGATTGGAAGTTGAGTATTAACCAAAGTTTTCGTAGCCTTACATTCAGGTAACTTACTGGCGAACTCAAGTGTTTAAAAAGTTGTTAGCAAATGTGAAAGGCAAAAAGCTAGTAAGTAGATTGATTTCACTCATACTTTCTGTAGCTTCCTTTCGTCCGAAACGGCTCCTTCCTCGTAAGAGAACTTTTCCTGGCGTTTTATGTTAGAACTGTGTAGTATATATGCTAGCTTTGCCATCCTTCAGGTCCAGAAGTTCAGGCTGGGCTAAATTTTACAATGTCTGACACAAGACGAAGTTTTTTTCATTTTCACAGTTCAGGTTGATATTTCATTTATTGGTAACATACAGTCATGTGCGGTTAAATAACGTAAGCCTTTTCACTCATAGTTGTAGCTGTGCGCTACTGTTCTCTTTTCTGTTCTCAATTTTAGTTGCTGGAAGTGGGCTAACAATGTCATATTGCCATTGCAAACGACCGATGTTTCGGTCGCTCTAAACTAGAAAACAGGCACAAAAGTGTATTGCATTGTAGCAACTAAGGTGAATGAAAAGAAAGCATGTAGAGCGTCTATTTTCCAAGAAGTCGAGATGTCAGGGGTTATTATTGATTCATTCAGCTGGAAGCCCAGCATATCTTGTAATCTGCCTTTTAACGTGTACAAGAGTTTAAGCTGAAGCTCAGAATTTTTAAAGGGGTTAGGTTGAAGGACCAGGCACATAGATTATACAGATACCTAATATTAGGAATTCAGTAGTACAACAGTGAGGATCTTCTTGTCTTATCCCTGAATAGTTCTAATTCTAATAGAACCACGCAAAAACGTTTATGTGCTCACTACAGCCTTTATACTGAAGAGTGAATTTGGGCATAGTTTCCTGACGTTAAAACCGCTTTTCCTGGAAGATTGTAATAAAAACTGAAGCTGGTCTATCTATGAATATATATCTGAGACATATAATATCTGTGTGTTTTGAGTTTAAGATACAATAGGATATGACGTTAGTATAGGCGGCACATTATATCGCCGTTAGCAAGCTTCTGCAACAAAAGACGACAACCGAAAATGTTATGCATGCGTGGCTCTATTTACTCTGCTGCTGCGGATTGTGGATAGAGTTTCCTTGTTAAATGTAATATACTGTAGGGTTAGACATGATTATGTATGAAAAAATAATGGACGTAATAGGGGGCTTTGTGCGAGATAATCTTTAGCGAAAGAAAGAAAAAGACTTTTTGGCTCTGGTCCATGAATTACACAAGAAGTAGGGAGTATCTAGTAAGTAGCTGAAAGGAAGTTTTGAAAAAAAGGTGGAGAGGTAAGTTGATAAAATTAATGGAGCACACCGAATGCTTTTTGCAGAATCGGTGTTCCCTTGTCAGTCGTCGGGTTTTTGAAGGCTCATTTACAAAACGAGATGTTTTGGTTAGGACGACCTCATATTATCAAATAATGTACATGGTTGGTTTTAATATTTCATATAGTTACTTTTTGTTTCTAAACCATTTTGATAGTGTTAGTTAAAGATTACCAGCCTGAGCCTTTTTCACATCCACCACATTATGATTGTTAGCTTACAGCATAAAATCGCCAGAGACTGCTCAGCTCATTTTGTATCAGACTTCATCCGAAAGTGCCCAACTTCATTCTACTGCATTGTACCAAAAGTAATAAGTTGACTGGATTGGATATTACCGTCAAATGAATTATTATACACATCTCGTATCACAAACTTAAGTTGTAAGAGCCCTGCCAAGTTTCCAGTTACGTTCTTAGGTAGACATATTCATAGGGCTTCTGTGGCATAATTTCCAGTGTAGTATTATTATATACAACTGTTTTCTCTTTGAAGTACGTACGAGGTTTAGGAACACGGAAACGCTTTCTCGTGTTTGGTTACCTTCTTTTTCTTTTGTGGTTGTTGAAATCGAAACTATATCCAATTCTCAATTGGCTATCATGTTCTTTTCCCATAAAGTGTTGGTGAGGAATTTTCTTCTCAGAGCCTTCTCCACGAAACAACGCAAGGGTGTAAAAAGACCAGCGAAAAATTCTGGGAGTGAAAACAGTCTCGCAGCACTGCGAGAGGAAGTCTTGAGTTGAGCTGCTTTTTCGTTGTTGGAAAGCAGAGGAACTAGTAGATTCCTACAAAAAACACGAAAGGCAAAAGGCATATACTCAAGACGACTAAAAACGTCTCAATCCTACACTGGAAATCGATTTTTTCATGTCCATTCGCCCAGATGGTGCGGATTCTTGTCTCAGTTTTCTCCTCTTGTTGTACAGCACTCGGTTGCTATTATATATGAAGTTTCGTGCTATGTAGAGGGCACAACTTGCATTAGTAATAGTGTTAGGAGAACAAGAGACACAGTTTCTTTCCACGTACACAAGATCAGCAAATGCTCATGCGTTTCGAAACGTTGGTCGTTGTTTTTTATGTTGAAATACTCTATGATAAGAGTTTGGATGCTTGTTGGATGTCTTTTTTCTAGCATTATTTATCATACACATGTTTTGAAAATGTTGGGATTTTTTGCTAGAAAACTGCATAGATGTGTAATAAAAGAATTTTTACGAGTTTCCTCTAGTATCTGCAATTTTTCATGTTTTTTTGCTCTCTTGAAGTATGCCGTAAAATGTGCTTTACTGTTAAGTTATTTTTAAATCTGTATGCGATTAGCTACCACACTAGATTAGTAGCGTACTTAGAGGTATGTACCAATAGACTTTTAATACGTTGGTACTGTACTGTCTGTACTCTATCTTACATCCTTCTCCGCTATATCAGTTAACACACAATTGTGCATGTGACAATGAGTAATCCTTGTAAACGTCAATGGAATGCCTTTAGTTTTCGTTCGGGACATATGATTGCGATTATTGCGAAGCAGTTGACAACCTTGTCACTTGCTAAAGATGTTATTAGACAAAATGTCAATTTTCGTCTGAATGATAAATGCTAACCAGTTCGTCATAATAACTCGTGAATGTTTATTGTGTAACACAGGCATCGTACGCTGCAGCTGCAACTTACACTGCGGCCGCTGCTAGAGCTGCGTATGCTGGTGCGGCAGCCGCTGCTCAACCAGCTGGAGTAGCTAGCTTCGTACCCGGGTAAGCCAATTTATGTGTAAATTATAGTAGTTAATGTTGTTTTAACCTGAAGAGCAGAATAATTCTCTGCTTTTTTGCCTTCCAAGCTTGTAGTAGTACGTGTATGAAACTGGGATTTAATGCATGCACACACACATCTATCGTGTGAACCACCGACGCGTGAATGTCAGATATGACAGGTGTATTATGTAACTGATTACGTTTTTAAACTACAGCGTAGTTAGTCATGTGTGGGGCGATGATACGAGGATGAGAATTGATGCGTATGTCATCAGTATTGATCGTTTGATCGATGTTGGAAGCTGCGACCGTATGCTTTCAGAATTTAAGGACAAAGAATGATAGCATTCAGCATACTGTGAATAATGTGACGATGCTGATGTGTTGAAAAGGAAACCTGAGAAAAATAGATAGTCTTACAATTCGAAATGACAGCACACACACCACTTGCCTTCTAAACCCTTCCCAGGCTTTAGGACAGACCAGCCAAGAGCCATTGGGTCAAAGATGAGGAGTGGATTTTGACAAAAAAAACATCATTCATTAGTATCGAGTTTTCTTGATCAGCGAACAAATGGAAGTATCGCATGGGAATGTGAGCAACATGAGATCCCTATGTGAAAAATTGATGTTCCAAAGTCACTGGAGGGTTTACGTCGTGTGTGTTTCACTTCTCACGTCATAGTCTGTAGTCATTTTCTCAAGTAAATGGTGCTCTTGCTGTTAATGGGTTATACCGAAGGGGGTCACTTACTTGACTGTAATGTGCACAACTTTCTATATTTCATTTATTGTATGACATGCGGAAGCCACGAGATATCGGAGTAAAGAGGATATATGTAGGAATAGGAAGCTCTTTGAGGTTATCCTCTTTTCAGGTGGTGAAAAGGTAGAGGAGAGGGAGTGAAACGAGTTGCCGATGGGCAACTTTTCAGATTGGCACCAAATCGTTGTGTCTTGATAGGAATTGATCACTGTCAACCACAAGTTACAAGAGTAAAGTAACATACAATGTCGTACAACGCTGTTCCCCAGAACTTCTCAATACTGCTTTCTTGCTTTTTATTTGCATGTATCATGCTCCAGTTAGTTCAGATATATATTCTCATTTCGTATTGGAAAGTTTTGTAAACGCGGCGTCTCTTTCTCCTTTAGATATGGAAGAGAATTTCCGGAGACGTATTTGAGTCATCACAATATAGGACCGGTGACAGGATACGGGGTGAGTTTATCTAAAGTGATACTTATTTTTGCAAGCTATACCTAATGTGTGTATCACATGTATGTCTATGTAAGCTGGTAATCCTAACAATATACATACATGAGAAAGGGAATCTAATGAATGATGCATGCTTTTCCCACAGGCTGCCGTGTACCGAGGTGGTTACAACCGTTTCGCTCCTTACTAGAGTGTCCAACAAATGACCATTACACGCACTCAAAATGATATGACATCGTTTACTCATCTGATTGACTTCGTTTGTTATGTTTCTCTTCAGTTGAAATGCTGCCAGTTATTTTTGTGAGTCACGCATTTATTTTGAAGAATGTAGTCATTATTTTTAGTGAGGATTTATACTTCAGGAAAGAAAAGACTCTCCTCAAGCGATGAATGAAAAGAGGATCGTGGGAAGTTGTAGGGGTATAAATTTATTTACTATGCATAGTTTTTTTGAGTTTTCTACTTAAGCGTTATTGTTACAAAAACAATGGAGTCTCATTACACACTACTGAACACTACATAATATGTATATGATAACGAATTAACTAATTATATTCTCATTATTACTACTGTTAGCGTGTACGATCATTTACTGCTCAATACAAATGTTTAGCAGATTACGAAATTGTTCGGATATGAGTCTATTTGCTAAGCAAGAAAAAAATTATTACTGTTACAGTGTTGTTGCTCTAAAACACAAAAATACTTAGGCGAAATAGGATACATCGTGTATATTTATATATATTATTATCTATTATCCAATGCAGCATGCAAACACGTACAATATTTATAATATTGTATACTAGAACGAAATGTTAAGTATGTAGCACATTTTGGCACAAGTCTCCATTGTTCATTTGAACGTTTTTGAAGTTACCTTTAAACAAACTTAGGTAATCATTAGCTTTTATAGTCGTTAGCAGTTTTTTCGTAGGATGAGAGTCGTCTATGAAATTATATTTTAATGGAAAATATATAGAATTAGATAGTTGAAAAGTGCACAGGCACTCTATATTTAATGTGGTTTTGTTATGAAGATTTAACAAAGACTTTTCTGATAGGATGTAGGATGGGGGTGCCATCGTCATAATGTACTCATCACCTCGTTTATATTTAAAAAATTCATTGTGCGTGATAGAAATATTGATATTAATATTTGCATGGAGAGGATCAGTTCACTTGATTCGGAAATTAACGAACAATTTATTTAAGATGTGTAGAACCTGATTTGGGTAGAGGATTCGTTCGGGGAAGTGGAAACATCAACATGACATTATTGGTTATTTACTCAAGTTATATCTCTAAAAGTTCAAGGTTGTTATAAGGCAGCTTTCTTTCGGTTCTGGTCTCTGCTGCAGTTTACACGTCACGTTAAGGTGACAAGCAAAGTTTGGGTTCATTCCAAAAATCATTATTTAAATATATAGGGTATGAGTTCAACGATAAAATTACCCGAGGGTGAACATCTCCCAGAAAGGATAATACACTGTAACTGTAAATATAATGTAACCGTTTATAGCGCATAATAAGCACCGTAACGTCAGCGTGATTATCCATAAGTCCCCACGTTAAACATGCATAATAAGGACAATGAGTGCCAAAGTCAAAATATCTTGGGTCTAGCACTATTTCTTGCCATGAAAAAGTTATAATATAAGCTTATACTGTTAGTTTATATGATCGGAAACTCCATTTAGTTTATTTACAAAGCGCCACTTCTTCAGTTTCAATTCTACCTGTCTTGATATTATAGGTTGTTACTTGTCTTCCCTATTTGTCACATCGCAGAAAACGTCTTGTCGTAGTCTTACGTGAATACTGTACATCTATATAAACATATACTTACATAAATATTATTATGCTGTCTGTCAGTGTTCGTGCATTAGGAATAGAATGTTAGAAGGAAAGAAACATTGTTTTTTTTTGCTGGAAGTCATGATCTGATTATTTAACCTTAGATCTGAAAACTGCGCAACAAATTATCGCATTTTGAGTTACTCATCTAGTTTGCTCTCAGTCATAGTCGCGTACTGCATGTGGTATATTCTACTTACAACATTGATATATTTTGAAAACGAAGGCAATGCAAAATGTGTAGCTGATTTTGGTGTAGCTGTAGAGTGACATAGTATCTTTCGAGAACCCACTTACTATATAGTGTTATTGAGAGGCACGCTGAATCTCTGGAAGTACATGAACTTTTCCTTTCGAAACGAGAAACCGCATCACAATAAGCAACTAACTCGCCACATTTTCAGTCAACAAGCAACAGAGAAAACGCTATTTCCGCATCACAATATGTAGGCATCCTCACTTTGCTTCCTATGCGGCACATTTCCCAACGGATTAACCTTGCACAATGGTCATTGCAGTAAGAATTAAACCTGTTAAGGTATGATTTCGCCAGTACTTTCGTTATTACGAAACTGAGAACCTCGAAGCTTGCCGTACAAGTTGTATAACATGACACGTAGGATGTAATTTGAAAGATTATACTGTCAACCATATTAGTTACAATACCATTCATACTCAAAGTACTCATGCACAGAAGATTATTCAGTTTAAGATGTTTAATTTGTAAGAGAGAAAACTCCTCCATAAACTATTATATTATGACGAGATGTCTCATAATATCTCAGTAAAATAGTAAGTAAAATCTGACGCAAAACTATACGAACCACTTTTGTCGTATTCTTGCTAGTAGAATGTAAGTGATTTCGATGTTTCAAATCGTTATGTATGTACCTACCACATGAAGATTATAAATCGCTAGAATATTTATTTGAACAACTTAATCTGTACACTATACTCAAGTTGGTTGAATAAATACATGATTGAGAAAAAATACTTGCGTTATGAAAAGCTTTTTTTTATTTTCAACTTTGACCTAAGTACGATAGGATACAGGCAAGTAAGTATTAATAGAATTGAGATGAACTTAATGTGTATCGTTAAAAAAGTAAAAGAGAGTCTTTTTAGTAATCATGATATGGTCTGGAATACAAGCATTAATGCTTTAGATCATTAATATTAAAACCTACGCTACGGAGTAAATTTGCTGACGGGCCGGAGGGACCATCTTGACTTCGGAATGATTCCAGCATGTTGGATAAAGTGTTCATATCAACATCAAAGGGGTCCACAGCTTCTACATCATCGAACTCCTCGAGATCTTCCACTTTCGTCGTAACGGCGGAACCGCTAACTTTAGTTTTCTTTCGAACGCCACCGGAACTGGACGAGGGCCCTGGACTGTTGTTGGTGAAAGTTTTAGCTACATCGGTATGAGCAAGTTCGGCATCCATTTGGCCCATGAGGTCGGCAATTTTCGATCCCTTGTGCATTTTTCGTATTTCTTCCATGTTTAAATCATAGTCTTCATCACTTCCATACGAATCATCCGATGCATCCCAATCTTGGTCTCGCTGCCCTAAATCTGTTAAGCGTACATACATAATAAGCCTCCTGCTGCTACAGCGCTCACCAAAACTTCACGATGTAATTATGATTATTCAAATGCAATACCTATCAGCAACTTGTCCATTGCCGAAACAAATTCGTCAGCTCTAAAGTCCAGCGGCTCAAGCATTTCCTCCAAGTCATTCTCGCCAGATACAGATACGCCATTTGTTCCTTCTTCCTTGGGAGGTTTATTTTCCTCTCTGTTAAAAAGCCATCCTATTATTGCTGTGTACATTGATGATTTTGAACCAAATTTTAGTATTATGAAAATAAAAGCTTAAACTGACTCGGGTGATAATTCCACTCCTTCAAAGTCCGATATTTTATTCATGAACTCGCGCAGCTTTTGTGGGATTTCTTTGGAGGACAAGGAGCTTCCCTGCGTTTTGAAATGAGTTTCCAAGAGGTTATCAAAGTCTTCCTGCCTCAAGTCCATCCAAGAATCATCTAGTACAACAAAATATCGACCACAATCATAAGTGAATTAGACCCAGTCTTTGAATAGGATTTTGTTTAGTTAATTACCATCGTCAGGTGGAAGAGATTGGGCTTGTCGTTTTAAGCCATCAACGTCGAGGGAAATTGTATTATAAGAATTTTTGAAATGCTTCAGCATAACGTCCTCATGCTCCAGACGAACGTAATTTGTCAGGTTATCGTTGAAAAAGGACCTTGCCTTTTCCGCTAACTGCATGTAAGGTTTGGATCCTTCCATGAAATCTTTAAAGTATCCAGTTTTCTTCAGACTTTGTTCATAACGGAGCCAACCGGAATGATCATCGAATGTTTCCGTATGATTTGGGTTTCCTAAACTTCCAACAAGTCTCGACGCGAGTATTTCGAATCCGAATGTCTGAAAAAGTAAACAGATTGATTAAATAGGATATGCTGGAACAGAAGCTCCTTGTTCACAACATACAACGATAGTAAAAGTACAAAATTCTTACAAGTTTGGCACCCAGAATATGAGCTTTGAAATCAGGTGAAGACGGCGACGGGAAAGCCCATCCTGATTTAGGATCTGGACGGAAGTTCTGCTTGTACAGCATGGCGTACAAGCAACGTGTAAGTTTAACGTGCGATTTTACCAGTCCCTCGCGTGGTTTGAAGGTTTTAAAAAGACGGGCAGCCTAGAAAAGATTAACATAAAAACATTGATCTCATGAACAATAAAACCACCCAAATATAGTCATCATAATGATTTACATACTCACCTTAATGTCAATAGGATCACGAAAGTAAAATGTTGCCACGCCATACGGAGCCAAATTAGGTTCAGCTTGAAGAATAGCTGCCAGTTTGGGAGGAAGCATGAGATTCACACTGTGAAAATTTTCCTCCATTTTTAGCGGATAATTTCCTATCCGTTTCTGAATACTGACTTGAATACTTTCTTGGCACATCGTCTTATTTGAATGATTTCGCACAGCATTCACAGCATCTTCAATGCCAGGAATCCCAATCGGCAACGGGCCCGAATTCAACGGAATTAAATGAACGCTGCCATTGTAAAGGTATACACGTTGACTGCAACTCTCGTCCGACTCCGCCCAATCAGGCAAAACATCGGCTGCTTGAATCAGTAGAAATTCTCCGTCATTATCCAGGACCCTGTCGAATAATATTTGTAAATACAAAGCATAAAAATTACAACTCCATTCTTTTCCTGCAAATTTGGAATACTCCGTTTTCTTTTACTCACCGAGCAATAATTTGTGGAAATTTTGCTGTGAGCTGCAGTAAAACATGAACAATAAACCACTCGTCTTCGACATTATCTCCAAACCGAGTAGATCCATAAAGATACTTAAGGCTTGGCGATATTGGAGTCTCAAAATTTGACATCTCCTCCTGAGTCGGCGAGCGTAAGAGGAAAGTCTCTTGATGCCACATGTAACCCCCAATTATTTCTTGAGCAACAGCATTAATTTCTAACATCAACTCTGTAGTATCTGGAGTGTTGTTGGGTAAGAAAACAAAATACTCCACACGATCCTCCAACCCAATTTTTTGGAACACCGACTTCAGATCCCCTTTGACAGCCATTTCTTCAAATTTGAAATACTTATAACTTAACGTTGAAGTATGAAGTATATTCACACGCAGGGTACTCTACTATTGACTATAGCTTATAAATTCAATTAAAAATTCTCTAGCATCCAGCCAAGATTTTCAATTCCAAATTCCACCATCCGAACCTCACAACTCACTCACTGTTGACAATTCTTTCTTCCGATATCCAATCTTCCTGATGAATACTCATCTAAAAAAGACAAAAACAATAATAAATTATATAACAAACAACAAAGGATATGGCCGATTCCCGAAGTTCCTACCATAACAATGTCGGGTAATATTTTTTTTAAATTATTATTAAAACTTGCTGGAACTTACCCGTTTGCTTTCTCCTCTCCTCTGGAATCTCTCGATGAATGATATGGAGAATGGTTTCACTTCAATAAAACGTAAAAGCAAAACTCTACTCCTGTCCTAAGTCAACTAGCACTAAAAATAGACAAATTAAATTTTACCTAGCTTTACCTCACGATCAGTGTGTGTGTGCATTTTCCCGTAACTATTCTGTATACCTATAGCCTGTTTTTGTAATTAATAAAAAAATTAACTAAACTTATTTCACCGCTTTATCTTCCTCTGTTTACCTTTCCTCCATTCTCGATTTGGTACTGATCCGCTCGTCCGCAGCGAAAGCATCATGTGTTCCTTCTTTCCAGCGAGAGAGAGCTCCTTTTGTGCTCTGGTCCATATGCAGACGGTATGCACCGAAGATGTGCACACTCGATGCATCTTTTATGTATGCAGGATACAGGATACATCATGTTTTTACTTTACCCGAGTTTGTTGTTTTTTTCATCTTAAATGCACATTATGTAACTAATCATATGTGGTTTAATTAGTAATTAGTGTCATTGTAAGTATAAACGTGAGCACATTGGTGTGACGCACATTGCGTAACAATTAGAGCAAGGCAACACACAGGCAGGAATTATAGGAACGTGGAAAATCGGTGACTGGAACTCTGGAATATTTTTTAATCATGGATTTGGACCGGAGATGAAGTATTAATAATACTCTTAATTAAAGAGGGTCTATAGTTAGTAGTTAGGGTATAGTGTTGCAAGTTGTTTTCGTTGGTTTGATTGAAGCATCAGAGGTGCTCAATACGTTTTCCAGGAAGATGGACAACTGCTTGAGAAGACGTGACTAGGAGGTTTTGGTATTCTTGGTGTAATTGCTTTTCTGATTGATTGTCATTTATTGATGGCGTAGTTTGCAAAATGTACACATTTTCTGTAAGACAGCTTTTATGTTTCTGGTTAGTATTGCATACGTGATATAGTGTATGGGAAATTGCACGCGCACATTTCTCTCTGGAGTCGAGAGTTTTTACTCGAACTATTTGATATATAACTGCCGGAGAATTGTGTGTTAATTGCATGGAGTGTGTAGTTAGTCA